>JAANYP010001959.1:0-145745 GCA_020465985.1 Centrapalus pauciflorus | reverse complement strand
CTTTTCTCTGGTAGGCGGGGGGTGGGGTGTTGGTGGGGGGGGTTGGGTGGGGGTGGTGGGGGGGGAGGGGGGGGGCGCCGGTGGTGTGGTTGGGTGTTGAGTCCTCCTGGGCGCCGCGCTGTTGACGCCGGTTGTTGTGACCCCCCTCACCCCGCTCCTGCCCCTCATTTTTTGATCTCTCACCCGCTGGCCACATAAGCCGCCCCTCTCTTATCTTTCCAAGGCATTTTTTTTATGTTGACTTGATTGCTCATCATTTAGTAAGGATCCATATAGATTTACAAGATCCTACCTTTGATGGTGCCTGGTTTCTTAAGATGGTAGAATATATTCCTTCTCAGGCGATGTCCACAGACTTGTTCACCAGAGTCAAGTTGTCCTTAGTTATCCCAACAGCTTTCAGATCATTGATTAGAACAGTGAACCTGGTATAGGTTTCTGTGAGAGACTCCTTTGGCTTTGCAAAGAAGAGTTCATACTGTCTAACAAGATTGTTGATCCTGTTATCTAGTGTGAGAGTGGGACCATCATAGACGGTACACAAAGTATCCAACATCTCCTTTGAAGTCTTCATTTTCTCAACTTGTTTTAACACATCACCAGGAAGAGAAATGACCAAGTTGTTCCTGGCTTTTGCATCAAGAGCAACCAGCCTTTTGTCTTCGTCAGACCATCGAGCTTTGGCCTTCTCAAACGTTCTGATCTCAGGAGCAGCTCCTTCAACAGCAGGAGTAATAGTAGTAACAGAGGTTGGCACATAGGGACCCTCCATTACTATCTCTGGCAGTTGTACATCCAGATTCTCTAAGTAGAGCATCATTCTGCACTTCCAACCAAAAAAGTTTTGATGATTCAACTTGGGAGGTTTGGTCATAGGACCATTGTCATAGTAAGAGAAGGAACTGGCAGCATTGTTGTCCATTGGAAAGAAGGGAGAATGAAAGATCTAGAGTTAGCACACACTCTATATGCTTTGATACCAGTTGTAGGTCCCAAAAGGTTTCCCTAGTGAATTGTTCTAAGCTGTGGAGGGGGGGGGGGGTGAATACAACAAATTAAAACTCAACACTCTTTTCTCAATGTTTGTGTATATTATTAACAAGTGTTAATTACAAACAAGCTTGACTGCGAAAAGGTTCAAACTGAGATGACAGATACAACAGATGTTTAGCTAATCTAAGACACACTCAGACTAGATACAATGAATACACTTAGTAAGATGAACTCACTGATTTTACAAGATACAGATGGACAGCTTGAATAAGAATAGCTTGAACACACGTTACTGTTTTATTCATGCAGACTTGCATGAATGGAAAAACACACTTCAATCCACGATCTGAATTTCTCACTCTTAGTTATCTCACAATCCGTAGAAGCTTCCTTTAATACACTCACTGAGAATTTCAGTGAAGCTTCTTCATTGGACGCTGAGATAGTGGGATGTCTTTCCAAAAAGACAAAACAACTTTTCTGCACATTCTGATAAAGCAGACTTGTCTTTATGTGGCAGAATCTTTGTCTTTTTCTTTTTGTCTCTGTTGCAGAGGGCTTTAACCAAACGAGGAATGTCAACTTTGCATCTTTCTTATTTTGTTAAGGCCATTTTGATATAAGAAATGGTCTGTCACCCATTTCAAATATCCACTTTGTCTTCATGTAACAGAATAGCGTAGGCAGCTTTAGCATCTTCTGTTTTGCACTTTGTCTTCGACTTTGTAAACTGATCTTGTAGTCCAAAACAATACATGAGGACTTGAAAACATATTCCATAAAGTGTTTAGCCTGTTCACAAAGAATAGGTTATGTTCACAAAGAACAGAACATTTAGAATTTGTCCAAGCTGCTCATCAGAGTAGAGCAGCGTAGACAGTTTATGTCCAGCCTGTTCAACAGAATGATCAGCTTGGTCAATCTGCCTTAGTTGCAATGAATGCAACAGGGTAAATAACTTTGACGTATATTGCAAATCACTTTTCAGGTTTCAATAAGGCATTAACAGGGCTTACATTATACCTTTAAGTGCATCAAACAGGTTTGATTAAAAATCTCCCTCTAAGATGTAGAGCAGGTTTGACTGAGGCCTTTTTGTACCTAACACTCTCTACTTAAGAAGCCACCTCCACAAGCAGCATTAATCATTTGCCTGCTAAAAACATCTACCCCATCAACAAACGTTTTCACTAATTGCCAACGAGGAATAGCATGATGCGGGCATGATTGTAGCATTTCTTTGAGACGAACAAATGCTTCATGAAATTCTTCGCCTGGTAATTGTGAAAAATCATTAATTTGTTTTCGAATGTAACTAGTTCTACTAATGGGATAGTACTCATGTAAAAAATGCTTTTGCATATCATTCCACGTAGTAATGCTACCCGCAGGAAGTGATGCAAACAATTGACTTGCTCTATCTTTTAAAGAAAAAGGGAAAAGACGTAACCTTAGATCATTCCGTGTCATACCTCTAATTTTATTAAGATTGCACATTCTGAGAAATTCGTAGAGGTGTTGATATGGCTCTTCACTAGCAGTACCCCTATAGATTGGTAAGTTGCTCACGACTTGGGGGCGGATATCTATAGTCAGGTTATCTCCTTCCGGGTAAACTATGGGCGATGGATCATCATAAGTATCCGGCTGGAAATAAGATGCAATCGGACGTTCTTGAGGACCTACTACGTTATCGTTTCGATCTCCCATTCTAACACTAGTCGATATTCCTTCGTCCAGAGGCTTTTCTTCAGAGAATAATGGTCCTTGTCAGTTCTTTTTAGAGTCTCCTTGCTCCCTTAATGAGTTACAAATGCTACGAACTGTTCTCTCCAACTCTAGTGCGTATTGTAGAGGGGAATCACGTCCACAATAACACCAAATGCTTAGGTTGTGCTTATATGAATGGATGGATTTCATCTGGGTTTTATCACGTAGAAAAGTAATTATATTCTATATTTCATTAGGTTATACTCAAGATCACATAGACATGACCTATATGCAATATTATTAATTATCTTGGGCACGAGGTATGTTTTCATTATCACTCGTCTTAACTCCTATTCTAGTATGAGCTCGGCACGAACGATATGATTGCAATAACTAGTCTTACGATAATCAACAATAGAAGCATGAACACAAAAAACACAATCATATGATTAACTAATGAAAACCACATGGAATGTATCAATGTTATATAACAAAACTACTTGACGAAATAATAAAAACTTCACTATGGATTGTCCCCAGAAGTGATCGTGATGAGATTAGCCCTTCATAGCCTTCAACGATTGCATCTTGATTGGTGAGGAGATCTTCAAGGCGTTGGATCACAGAATGGTTGAATCGGAAGTGATATAAACGTTGATTTGGTGTTAAACGGAGTTCCGGCGAGTGATGGAGGTGAAAGAGGGGCTTTGGATGTGTGTGTGAGATATCCTTTGGACATTCTTAGCCTCCATATTTATAGATTTCTCCAAAACCTAATGGAATCAATTGATGTTTATCCATTCTTTTTGCAAGATTCCGTTCGAACAGACTGATGGGGTTTTGGGCGGATGAGTCTGCAGAAGCTCTGTCATTCTTCTGAAAACCTTCTGATCTCGGATAGATTGATCCGCTGCTTCTTTTCAAGTCTTTTCACTCCAAACAACACCAGATTTGGCCATTTGCTTCCATCACCTAATTCAAACAAATTAATTATGAAAGTAGCTTATATTCTATAAAAGAGATGCATTTACATGTAAATTGAGCATGAAGACCTTAATGTAAAATGCATCGATCAACGGCTAGCGCCCAAAGTAGGAACACCTCTAATGGTTCACACCCAATGAACCAAATAGAGTATTTATAACTATGTTCCAAGTTCCAATTATCTTGAAATCTCAAAAGTTGGATCCCTTTTAGAAAGCAGGAACTTAGAATTATGAATGAACGATTTGGAAGCTAGCCTACGGCCCTCTTCATAGCTGAGTGGAAACCCTAAATTAAGGTTGCAGAGGAGACGTGGGAACCCCTTATAGGGGCCGGCCACATACCCTAAGCCCATTAGGGTTTCTGCAATTTTCTTTTAATTGCACTTTGGCCCCTGTACTTCCTTACTTAATTCTATTAGTTTTTGATTAATCTATTAACTATTAATAAACAACTGACCCATTATTTAATTATAATCAATTATTAAGTTTCCAATTAATTTATTAATTAATAAACCAATTAATTATTTATTTATATAATATTAATTCTAATTGATATTATATCACATAGTTATTTAATTCTCCTTATGGTTCAATTAGTGCAACCCAAAAAGGACCCACTAATTAATGATAACTTTACAAATTAGTTATGACTTGGACACTAATTCCAACTGTCTCCCACTTGGACAAGTCATCAACTACTATTTGTCTAAGCCTATCACTTTAACTAGCAAAGAGTGTCATGTCTAATCTCAACTGCCAAACTATGAATCTTATCAGAGTCAGTCCTTTAGATAAGGGATCAGCTATTCCTTTGTTTTATGATATCATATGAAACTGAGACATGGATTTTTAATCAATCTTAAGTTTCAAAATTATGCTTCTGATTTCCGATTAATTTGGCTATGTGAGACTACCGAATTGAACACATCAATTTAGTCTCGGTCGTGTCCGACACTTTCAAGTCACATTCAATCATCAGATGGCCCATAGATATCGCTTTTCTACTAAGGCAAAAGGAATAAATGACTTTGAATACACGGCACTAGTGAACTAATCATGTCATAACTAGGACATCCTTTATAACTCGCATGTACGCTCAGCGTTTGAATGAACTAAGGTACAACAGACTAGAAGACTATAACCTCAATGTATCTCCGCTTAAGAACAGAGGGTATTATCATCTTAGAATTACTTGTGATCTTGATAAAGAAGTAACTTTCTAAGTGTGTGTTTTCCAGTACTTAAATCTCTATTAAGTACCCATGAGTGCTGTAGCAATCTCTATGCCATATCTAACTCTTAGACAACCTACTAACACTCCATGACTGTCTTTATTCAACACTAACTTCCAGTAGTATGATCGACTGAGGATTTTGAATAAAATTAATTACTCGAGAAGTGGGTTCTAAACATGTAAAAGGAAACACAACGATAAACAATAGTAAATGGTAGCACCTTGGAAATAAATCTCCATTATTAAATCACAAAAACTATTACAAATTTAAATCATTGTTACAATGTTTCAAATTCAACTAACTACTAAAACTTTACATTATCTCGTAAACCTATGCACCTAGCATGTTCATTTTGCATGGAATGCGTCAGTGTCTTTATTAACGGATCAGCCAGATTCTCCTCTGATCGTACATGCTTCACAATCATGTGTCCTTCTTCGACTTTTCTCCTCATGAAATGGTACTTGCTTTCAATGTGCTTTAACTTCCCATGATCTTTGGGTTCTTTAGTCAATGCAACCACACACTCGTTGTCGTAGAATATTTCAATGGGGTCTTGTATTGTTGGGACAACTGAAGATCTCTAATGAAGTTGTTCATCCAGATGGCTTCCTTTGAGGCCTCACTAGCCGCAATATATTTTGACTCGCATGTAGAGTCTACCACTGTATCCTGCTTCGAACTCTTCCACGTCACAGCTCCCCTATTCAGCAAAAATACCAAACCAGACTGTGAACGGGGGTCATTTCTATCTGTTTGGAAACTTACTTTACATTAACCTGTCACTTTGAGTTCATCTTTACCACCATGGACTAAGAGCATGTCCTTAGTATATCTCAAATACTTCAGAATATTCTTGACCGCTGTCCAATGACCTTCGCCAGGATTATGCTCATGTTGACTCACCATGCTCAAAGCAAATGAGACATCAGGCCTAGTACACGTCATGGCATACATTATCGATCTAATGGCCGAAGCATATGGAATTCGACTCATTCTATCTTGTTCGTCCTCTGTCTTTGGACTCAGATCATTGCTAATCTTTATGTCGTGATTTAAGGTAAGATTCCCTTTCTTAGATTTCTCCATATTGAACCTTTTCAATATTTTATCTAAGTACGTATCCTGGCTTAATCCTATTAGACGTTTTGATCTATCTCTGCGAAACATTTTCCCAACCAATCTTTTACACTTTGTAACGTTGGGATATCATTTCCTATGAGCAATATATCATCGCATACAATACCAAGAAGACTATATTTCCCACTGACCTTGACATATATACACGAGTCGTCTTTGCTTCTAGAAAATCCAAACTCTGTGATTTTCTTATGGAAGCAAAGATTCTAGCTCCGAGAAGCTTGCTTTAGTCTATAAATGGCCTTCTAAATCTTACACACTCACTTAGGATACTTTGCGTCTACAAAACCCTCAGGTTATGTCATAAACACATCCTCTGTCAGTTTTCCATTAAGGAAAGAGGTTTTGACGTACATCTGCCATATTTCTTAATCATGAAATGCAGCTATGGCAAGCATTATCTTAATAGACTTTATCTTAGCCACTGGTGAGATAGTCTCCTCATAATCAATCGCATAGGTTTGAGTATAGCCCTTTGTTACCAGCCTAGCTTTGTACGTGCGTACCTTTCCATTCATGTCTGTCTTTTGCTTAAATATCCACTTACAACCCACCGTCGTTAGACCGGGTGTGGGATCAACCAAGTACCAAACTTGATTGCCATACATGGATTCAACTTCTCTATCCATAGTGTCCTTCCACTTAGTAGCCTCAGGGCATGCCATCGCTTCCCGGTAGTTAGCTGGCTCATCCAAATCGACTTGTACTAATCATATCCTCCTGTTCAATATGGAAACCATAGTATAACTGAAGAGGATTGCTAAACCTACTAGATCGGCGAATGGGTAAGGAAATGTCAATTGGCCCAACAGGCGTTTCCGCCTCTAGTTGAGTGTTAGTGTTTATAATTGACGAACAGACTCTTTCGAGATCTTTGCTCGAGTTTGTCTGGAGTTTCTCGTCTAACCAAAACCTCACAACCCCAGATCTTGATATGATCAAGGGAAGAACGCTTTCCCTTCCATATCTCTTAAGGTGTAAGGTCACCTACCTACGGATCCAATCTTGACGCGACGCCGTCCAATGAGTGCGGAATCCTCGTTAGCGGTTTGACAGACCGATCACACAGACGAAACACGGAGACACACAGGATGGTAGACGTAAACCCAAACGTCCCGACACGTGATTCTCTCCAAGAACACACCAAAATCTCTCTGCAAGTTCGTAATCGCCCGAACGTTAATTTCTGCAAACATTGTTAATCAAAACTGATTAACTCTGAATTATAGGCCTCGAATTCGAACTTGGCTTGGACAAGTTCGAGAAGGCCCAAGCCCACAAACTTGTCCACCATAAGTTCGAATTTAGGCCTTTGAACTTATTCTAGAATTTGTCTTTGAACTTGTTCTAGAACTTATGTTTGAACTTACCTTTGAACTTATGTTTGAACATATTGTAAAACATCAATTACAACCAAGTTCAAACATATATACAATCAATATCAATATCAAACATATTTCAAACATGTATTAATATGCAATTACAAACAATTTGACTATTACAAAATATCATCTATACTTAGACTGCTATCATCACACAGGATGCAGTAACAGACTCCCCCTTGATGATAGTTTCTAACTATATATATTTTGTCTAAGTACTATGTCTATACAAACTACTACCTGCATATAATCTCTGCGCTATACAAACCTTTACCACTTTTTGGAACTTCCTGCCTTCAAATCTCCAGCCTTCGTGGAAGAAAATCGGCTGATCATGAAGCTTCTTCAGGTCATCCTTGGATAGGTTAATTAGATGCAGCGGATCGTATACTTTCAAAATTTTCTTCTCTTCTAGATCCTCCATCACTGCTTCAGCCGTTTCATTGTCTACATACCACCACTTCATGTTTCCAAGTACATCCTGTGGCATAGACTTCAACGGAACTTTCTTCAAACATCGGACTGGCTTGTAAACCATCCTAGCCCAAGGTTTACCCATATGGGGATCTATTCTCGACTCATCTTCAACTCTCTTGCCTGACCTCGGCTTTATCCTTTAAAACTTTCTAGACCTCCCGTCCTTCTGATGATTTTTGTTATCACTTCAGCGTAGGGGTCGTCTCCCAAGTTAATAAGCTCCTTCCAGGCCAATTCCTTCACCTCACATTTGGGCAATGTATTAAAGACCTTTAAGGTTCTCTTCAAATACTGAAGCCCATCTATTCTTTTAAGCGCAAACAACTGCAATTCTCTGTCGAAGAACCAGCGGAGGATGCCTCCTGACAACTTCCGTGGATTTGGCAATCTCATTTTCTTCTTGACAGCAATCTCAGTCTTCTTCTCCTACTTTCTTAAACCATAGCCTCATCATTTCTTCTTTCGTTTGTTCCCTTTCAGCTGGATCAGATTCTGATTCATCCATAGATGCTAAGTTAAGCTCATCTAAATCTATCACATTCTGATCATTATCTAAATATTGTTCGGTTACAGGCTGCTTCGGGATCAATACTTCATCAACATCATCATCCTCATCTTCAATAACTTCGTCATCTGATTTCCAGTCCACAACATCCTCTGGAATGAACTCCCCTTCCTCAAGCTCTTCTTGATCAAAACCTAACTCGTCTTCATCATCAAGATCCATTAGCGCTTCAATCATTTCATGCACAACATCTTTAGAAGCCTCACCTCCTTCCATACTTGACTGACTAGGCTCCCCATGAATGATTGCTTGCTGAGCAGTCCTTTAGGAAAGATCTGCTAGCTCACCTTCTCTTTGTGCATCTGGATCATTGCCTTCGTCATCGTCTCTCCTAGCACTTATCAATTGATCATCCCTGCAGCTACTCTCCCCCTGAGCTCGTAGATCTTTCAAAATTTGCTCAATGAGAGTCTGCATCATCTTGATTTGTCCCTGTTGATCAGCCACAGTTGTCCTTAACTCGGCATTTTCTTGATCTAATCGAGCATTATGCTGCTGCAACTCTTTCACAGCTGTTGATAGATGGTAATTTTGGATTGTTTGGAAGTCCACTTTTCCTTTCAACTCAGTGAACCGCTGATTTTCTGTGAACGAAGTCGATGTAGATGGAATGGAGGCGGAAGTGGATGGAGCTGTGGTTGATGATGAGTGAGCAGCTTGTAACACCGATGGAGAAGCTGAAGTGGATGGAGCTCCCTGCATAAACCTATGCCTCTTCGCCCTATGCCTAGGAACGAGAGGAACTTCTTCTTCTTCAAATTTAGATTCATCGGTCTCTTCATCAATTAGAGCCGGTCTTGTCGATCTCCTGCTAACCACTAACCGCGATCCATATCTTCCTATTGTTATCTCTTGATCCTCAGCCTAAGAAGTAGATTCAGACTTTGACTCGGAGGCGGTCTCTACGTGACCTTCTACCTCAGTCTGGTCCCTTGCCCCTTCTTCTTTAGCCTGGACCTCTGTGTCCATAAACTTAGGATCAGATGGCTGATATTCATCAATCTATCTAAAAATAACTTGAAAATCAGCTGGAGGCTCTAATACATCGTGAACCAGTTGTTCAGCAATATTTTGCTCCGCCGTTGTTCCCTGTGCCCATATTTCTTTGAGAGTTTGCGCCCTCTGGTCGTATTGAGGAGCCGAACTCGACAAGCCGGGATATTCTGATGATGGTCCAGCAGCTATAGTGGCTGGTTGTGGACGAGAGGAGGTTCTAGCAACCGGAGTTCTACTTGCCGGTGCTCTGCGTCGTTGATGCTGTGGTTGTTGCTGTTGCTTTTGCGGTTGCTGCTGTTGTTGCTGCTGCTGCGGGGCTTCACTATCCAATCGTCACCCTTCGGTGCTACAAAATCCGGATCTATAACTGCCCCAAATAATTGTGCCACTTGGGGCCTGATCTGCTCAGCCCTTCTAGCGTTATGGGTCTGGAGGTCAGCAAAAATTCTCTTATCAATCAAGGTCACGCCACTCTGATCAGGAAGTGGTGGCAAATTCGGCAAGAAGTGGCATATTATCATCAATGAGAAGCGGGGATACCTCAAAAATATTTCCCTGATAGGAGCTGTGATCTGGTGCACAAACTCCCCGAAAAACATCTCGGAAAAACTGAACTTCTTGTTCTATACCAACGCAATAATCGCCGATTGCAATTTAGACACCATCGTGTCAAATCCCGCCTTCTTTGGTACAAAACACACCATTATCACGTGGACAAGGTATCGCCATTGTCCAATCAGCCCACTCTTAACATACGAAGCCTTCGTTATGTCTTAGGCATACCCCATTCTCAAAAATGCTGCTTGCCGAATATGTAATGGAAAATCTATCGGCCCTGCTTCTTGTTCCTCAAAACCCAGCTGTAAGATCTGCCTCAACATGTCAGCCGAAAACACTATAGGCTGACCGCCTACTTTTGTTCTCAGCACTGTAGGCGTGACTGAGCAATCTACTTGCAGATGCTCCCAGAACTGTCTTACGTACGTCAATGTAATTTGGAGATTCTGGGTGAGTGCATAGGAAACTCGGGATTGAGTCAGGAACTCTATCATCTGACTGTACGGTTGTGCGTCTGGCAATTGGAGATCCACTGCCATGACATTATTGTGCTTATTATAAAAAGCACGCTCACCCATATCTGCACACAAAATCAACAAACAAAATTAGTAATTAAAAATAAAATAAAACTTGTTTATTTCGAATTTGCATATCTTCAAACTTGCATAAGTTCGAAGTCCAACACATTCGAACTTAGACAAGTTCGAAATCATTTAAAAACCATTCGAATTTAAATAAATTCGAAACATATGTTCGAACTTGAAGGACTTCAAACTTATAGATATTTCAACAAGTTCGAACCTGAAGAACAAGTTCGAAGTCGGTCACTTTCAAATTAAAAACCAAGATTTTAACCCATTTGACTTAATCAATAGTACAATCTAGTCCTATTGGGTTCTAATCAAAGTTATTTATCAAGTATTTGAAGTTTTATCCTCTGAAACTCGTGTAAATCACCCTCGTGAAGAGGCGCACAGGTCCATCCGATCTTGGGAGCTAAGCCACCTTGATAGACTCAAGACCATACCCTGTTGAATGGGACCGAGTGCCCAAAGCTATTGCTCGAGCAAGCACATGATAGCAGGAGAGGGAACACTCATTGATAGCTGTGATTATGAAGTCAGGTGAGAAGCGTTATGCAATAGAGAAGTCAGCTAGTGCACTTAGACTGCCTAACTGAACGTTCAAGATTGGATTCAGAAGCTGAGGCGACCGGAAGGGAGGCGAGCGAAGTGAGAGAAGGAGCTCTTCCCTTTTTGGGGCGCATTATAGCACAGTCCGTGACTACGTTTTTCCGTTGGTTGATGCTGCGTATGTTAAACCAAATAGTTTCAAATAGTATAACCATCAAATAAGTCCGATTTTAGTCACAATAATGTCCTAAACTACACATACTTTGTATTATGATGAGTATTATACCTAAGTATACGTGTATGTTCGAGAAATAAAGTGAAAACTTTGAGGAATAAAACGAAATTCGAGAAACGGCAAGTTCGAGAATATGTTCGAGATCGCCGGAGGATAAGTTCGAGAAAAGAAATTCGAGGGTAGGTGCCTTAAATGAAGTAATGTTGACCTACTTATACCAACTACCTTCGAACTTATCATAAGTTCGGTAACATCCGACACTAAACCAGGTTAGCAACTATGACCTAATCAGTGTTTATTAGCAATTTATAACCTAATCAATGGTCATTAGCAATTAATCAAGGTGATTCACAATGTTCATAAGGAAATTCAACTCAATTGGAATCAATTTCATCGGTGCGATTAATCGGGAAATCAATTAATCCGATCAATTTACGATATGTGGGATTAATTCAACTAAGTACATAATTAATTTATGATTAGTGACACTAATCATACACTAATACAGTTACTTAACATTATTTATGCAAGACTAAAACAATTCATTAAAACAATGCATCCAAAAGTATTTATGAATTTACAAGAAAAGGGAAATACAAGAATACATTTCTAAATACTTTTATACAAAAAAAAATATAAATACATGAAAAATACTTCAAAAATCCGTCCCTAGTATGTACTATTATAGAATTTGACTTTAATATTTTTTTACAAAAACCATTCTACTTTAAACATCATCATTTTGTTTAAAAGTGCACACAACCCTTTTATCCCATGCTTTTCATCATTGAAAGATCAACCTCTTCCCTATAAATAAGACCACAATTCACACTTCATTTCCACACTTCAAACATCAAAAATACTCTCCATTTTCTTTCTTAAATCCGGCCACACTAACACACACACTACAAACATTTTCTTTCAAGTGTTCTTCAAGAAATTCAAGTGTTCTTGGTGCAAATCTTGCAAGAGTTTCAACTTCTTCTCAAAATCATACTCTAATACATCAAAGTAAGTAAATACGAGCTTATTCCATCTTATATTTATGTTTATATAAGTCTTGCATAACATATATAATCACCAACAACAACAAGTTTCATAAAAACTCAAGTTTATAAATTTCTAGTTTTGTTTTTAAGTTTTTTTCTTCAAATGTGTTTATAAATATATAAACACATCATATAAGTGTAAATATTATGAAAACAAGTGATATATATGTGTTTTATAACTTTTATACAAGTAGTCTTTGAATAAACAACAAGAATCACTAGTTATTTCAAGTTTATAAACTGCGGATTTTCGGCAGAAAATTTATATCGACTTTGAAAAATCATAACTAATTCATAACTTAACGAAATGAGTTGATTCTTGTCTCAAATGTTAGATCTATGTCTTAACTACAGATCTGGAAGTTTTCATAATTTATTTTGGAGTTTAAGACCTCCCGAAATTATTTGGGAAACCGAAAGTTTGACAGCTCAAAAATGGCCAACATAGGGTTTTCAACAAGCTATTTCCCCAACCTAAACACCTCGAAAAATGGTCGTTCTTGACTTTAAAAATTCTTTGTATATAGTAGTTTAATGACCAATAAAACCAAAACCTAAATCGCTTAGGAGCTTGGTCAAAAACAGTCTCAAAGTAGGCCGAAAAACCTTCAAAAAGCTGGAAAATTATATATATAAACTTGACGTTTTAAGTGGGTTTTATTTATAAACATGTAATGTTGGGTGATTTAAAACATAACAACATTTATACATACATATTATCATATATGGGAGTAATTATATCCCTTATATCAATTAGGACTCGGTT
Organism: Centrapalus pauciflorus; assembly: GCA_020465985.1. NCBI lineage: Eukaryota > Viridiplantae > Streptophyta > Magnoliopsida > Asterales > Asteraceae > Centrapalus > Centrapalus pauciflorus. The sequence continues at coordinate 132,520 of JAANYP010001959.1, read as the reverse complement.
AAACGCGTCCGGTGTCATCACTCATCAACAACGAAAATTGTCGTTTTTACGATCATTTTGCCATCAACAAGCGGTGAGTCTTCATAGCCCCTATTTTCACTATCTATTGGGGTGGAAATACATGCACTGTTTTCATATGGACATGAAAACTGTTTATTTGTTATATGTATTACATGTGTGGATCCATCAGCCCTCAAATCATGAACCGTTAATTGCATTTATTTGTAAGCGCGAATATATTGTGGATAGATCTATCGGGAGTCATGTCCCCCATTCGGGTTAGTTCGGCTCGGCTAACAGCGGGTGCATATATATTCAACACACGGTATTACGCATGGGAATACTGGACAGGGCAAACTCATTTAATTGAGCTTCGGTTGCATGATGGTTAACGTAATACATACACGGAATTTATGATTTATAAATTCAACTCATCTGATAATGTCCATACAACTGGTCTTTTCGCGTAAACCTATGAGCTCACCAACAATTTGTTGACGTATTTTAGCATGTATTTTCAGGTGATTAAGGCATGCGCATTTATCGGAAGCATTCCAAGGCTTCCGTTCATTTTGGAGTCGCATCATTTTCAAACTCGGAGATTTATTTGCATCTTTCCTGATAAACTAAATTGTGTATTTAAATATTGGTATTTTAAGAACTACTTACGCTGTATTTTGGTTATGTAAAACAGTATTTATATTTGAAGTTTAATCAATGTATTTTTGAAAAAGGTCCATATAGTGGTCGTTCGTTATGATTATGGTTACGCTTCCGCGACGTCACGCTTCATTGCGAACCGGGGTAACGAGGTGTGACAGATTGGTATCAGATCCATAGCTATAGTGAACTAGGTGGCATTAGTACCTAGACTATAACTGTTACAAAAACTAAAGTTTCTTTAAAAACTGTGACCATATATATGGACCCAGATGACAATAACATACGGTCGTTATCCTCTTTGACCCAGAGGATGAACTCTCACCCATGAAACAAGGAAGCCAAGGTGACACTAAGATGTACTTTGGATCGGAGACCCACCCAGACCCAATCAATGACGAGGTAGAGGACCCGTCAGAACAAGAGGGGGGCAATTGTGGCCCTGCAGCTCAAATTGCTCCACCATCACCACCATTATTCCATCCTACACCATATTCAGGAGCCATCCCAAGGGACCATTGAGGAAGTTCACCCCCTAGGAAAAGGGTGTGACTGGCACAAGTTGTGCACAAGTAGTGCACAACGGGAGTCTATCCCGGTACCTGCCCTTCAGCCAAGCCCGCCGCCGTAGCACAGGCGAACGTAAGACAGTAGGGATGGATGCCTCACACTCTCCAAGAGTGGAGAAACGAGGAAGGGATCCAAAACCAGTTTGAAGTCAGAACACCATCTTCCTCTCATGTGCCGACACTTACCCAGAAACCTACATAACAAACGATGCCTCTGTTGGTGGCAAGGGCCACCAGACACGACCTCCAACTCCGACAAATCCACCAAGGGGTCGGTGAGACCTCTGCAAGGATTAAGTAGGAGGCACCACTCAAACACACATTAGGCCAACCAGAATACCTAGGCGATCCATCAAGACGAAATCGACGATTTATGACGACGCTTAGCAGAGCGCAAAGCCGTAATGCAGAGCTAACCCAACAACTTAACGCACGGAAGTACGAGGAGGCATCTTATACTTGGTACCCTTCTACCAGTCTATAGTATATCTCTAGGTTTTTACTATCAGATATACGTAAGGCTTGAAAATTTATCGAAAAATCCCGACCATATCATATACAAAGATTAGGTATCAAGAACTTTAATAAGGAATTAAGTTTTAATTACAACTCTACGTATGAGGAGATAAAGCTATGGCTATTTGCCTAAGAAATTTCAAACCCATAGACTTATCCTCTTACCCCATTAGATACCACATATGCATTTCTACTATTTGATACTGGTGCTGATAGGAGCTTTATATCCACTAAGTACAGTAAGTAGATAAATTCCATTCTTACACCATTAAGTGTCACTTATGCTATTAAGGTTGATGACAGTAAGATGCGTAATACAAATAATATATGTCAAGGATGCTCCTTAGAATTTGTAGGCCGACTCTTTCAAACAGACTTGATGCCCGTCATACTGAGAAGTTTTGACGTGGTCATTGGCATGGATTGACTATCGAAAAATCATGCACTAATAGTGTGCAACAAGAACACGGTTCATATACCTTTAGCCAATAAGAAGGTCCTTACTGTCCAAGGCAAAACAAGAAATACCAAAGTAAGCATCATCTCTAGCATTAGGACGCTGAAGTGTTGATAGAGAGGGGGCCAAAGGGAAAGCGGCTCGAAAATATCCTTATTATTTATGGTTACCCCAAAGTTTTTCCAGAACACTTACCTGAACTCCCAACATCGAGGCAAATCAAATTCAAATATCGGCCTAGTATCAGGTGCGGCACCAGTGGCTCGAGCACCAGGGCGATTAGCCCCATCAATAGTGTATGAATCATCCAACCAACTGTATGAGTTCTTAGATAAAAGGTTTATCAAACCGAGTTCCTCGCTTTGGAGGAGCTCCAGTTTTGTTCATAAAGGAGAAGAATGGAAGTTTCCGGACGTACATTAATTATCGAGAGCTAAATAAACTAAAAGAACCGATACCCGCCCACAAGGATCAATGACTTGTTTGACCAAACTCCAAGAATTAAGCTTCTATTCGAAGACAGACCTAAGGTCTGGTTATCATCAGGTTAGAGTTCGCAAGAAAGATATTCCAAAGACAGCCTTCAGATTCCGTTACGGTCATCATAAATTCCTATTAATGTCGTTTGGGTTAACCAGTGCCCCAACGGTATTCATGGACCTCATAAATCGGGTGTGCAAACTGTTAGTACATCCTGTGTGACGATACCAGTCTATGTTTTGATAGCATTTTGTGTAAGTCAAGTTACTTGGTATTGAATATTGACGAGTGTTTGATATATGTGATTATGTGTGTTTGATATTGGTTGTTTGTATGTTTGAACTTGGTGTAATGTATTACAAGAAGTTCAACATAAAGTTCAAAGATAAATTCAAACATAAGTTAAAACGTAAGTTTGATAGTTGAAGTTCGAATTTAAGGTAAATTCGAATTTGTCATTGAGGACAAATTCGAATGGGCCTTGGGCCTAATTCGAATTTGTCCTAGACAAACTCGAATCTGTCAGTATAATTAAGGGTTAATTCGATTAATTATTAGACTTTTGCATACGTTTATCAGAGAGATTAGCAAAGGCGATCTCGAACTTGCAACTTTCCATAGAGTTGTTTTGGAGAGAATCATCGTGTAGGGGCGTTCTAAGTTCTTCGCCTATCACCGTGGTAGTCTCCGCGTTTCGGTGTGTGTGATCTTACCGTCAAGCCGCTAACGAGGATTCCGCACTCATTGGAAGGTGTCGCGTCGAGATAGATCCGTAGAGTCAAGACCTTACAAGTGGTATCAGAGACATTGAGTGTTCTTCGTGTTCTTCGTGTTCATAAGCAACATCCTTGGTTTCTTGACGTATTGGACGGTTAAAGTTACGTTTTTGGAGGATTTTCGAGCTTATCAAGTAAGATATCGGAAAATACTTTGTAGTAGTTCAAGATTTTGATCGAAATCAATATTTTCACTCGTAAAAATATTGGTTTAATCTGAAAACTTGAAAACCTCGAAGTATTAGACGTTTTTCGAACTTGCGGCGCTCGAGTTTACCAAAAGGGTATTAGGGTTTTCACAAAATTCGAGTTTTTCAAAGACTAGGGTTTGATTCGAGATTGGCCATTTCGAATTTGCCAAGTTCGATTTTCCATTAGAAGTCGAATTCATAACGTCGAATTTAATAGACCTTTGAATTTGACATTAATTTCGAACATAGTTGGATTTCAAACTTAATTTCGAATTTGATTCCAAACAAATTTAAAATTAATTAGTCTTGAATTTACAGAAATTCAAAAGAATTAATTTAAATTAATTTCGAATTAAATTAATTAAGTTTAAATTCAAAAATATTTGAAACAATGACAAGTCTACAGAGGTTTATTGAGATGGATCACGAGGTTGGAAAAGCGAATTCTCCACCAAAGTTGATGAAATTGGAGGATTACTACTGGTGGAAGGATAGGTTCGCCGACTTTGCAAGATTTAATGATATGCGGACGTGGATTTGTATAGACGAGGGATACATTCCACCAACGGCTGAGATTGAAGGACGACAAAAGATCGTGCCATATTCAAAGATGAAGGACGATGATAAAAAGCTTTATAAAGCCGAGATCGGGCATTGGCTATCATTAGAATGGCATTACCTCAGGAGATCTTGCACACTTTCCGCAATCAGAAAACAACAAAAGAGCTGTGGGATTCTTTGGAGAAACGGTGTGAAGGTAACCCGAGGGTCAGGAAGAATAGAATGGAAATGCTCAAGCAGCAGTTCACGATCTTCAAACCCTTGAAAAACGAAAAGCTGGATGAGACTATTACACGATTCTATCATTTACTAACTGAGTTACACAGCCACGATGTGGAGTATAGTGAGACGGAGAAGATCGTAAAAATTCTGGATGCTTTACCTGCCAAATGGGAAATGTATGTGGCACTGATAAAGCATGATGAAGACAAATTATATACTCTTACTCTAGACAGTGTTATAGGAACGCTGAGGGCCTATCACTTTGAATTGCTTAAGAAGGAAAGGGATTATGAACAAGTACAGGATCCGGACATGTACTTTGGGAAGTCCAAATCTTCAGGGGCAACTGATGTGAAGACGGCTACAGCATTCTTCTCGGGAGAGACATCGAGTAGGGTTTTCTTAGGGTTTACTAGACCAGAAGAAAAGCAGAATCAGGCTACATCAACATCTACATCTCAAGGGTATTCAAAGATGCCTATGAGCGCAAAATCAGCTGAAGACCATCTGAATCTGTTGGCTTCATTCGTGGCCGCTTACGACAATTGCGTTCAGGGAAAAATTAACGATCCTGCGCTTTGGGATGAGGATTATGATCAGGTAGATCCTGATGATCTAGAAGAGATGGATCTGCAATGGCAATTGGCCATGGTAACTCAGAGAGTTAAAAGGTTCATCAAGAGAACGGGAAGAAATCTTAACGTTAGTAACAATAAGATTGGGTTTGATAAGTCCAAGGTTAAGTGTTACAACTGCCAAGGGTTAGGACACTTCGCTAGAGAGTGTCAGAGATCGAAAGTAGAAAACTACCAGAACCAGTATCAGAATCAATCTCAAGGGAGATATCTGCCTGGTTGTTCAACCAGTCAGGCGAATATAGCTGGTCTGTTATCCAACGTCACATCAGACAGACAGCTAGATGGAACATATGACTGGAGTACACATCCAGAGTCGAATGCTTGAGCCTTTATGGCTGAAGTGACCGACACTGGAAGTGATGGAGCAGAGGAAAAGACAGGGGACAGCAATCAGAATGAACGCAGTCCGATGTTGGTAGAAAAGTCAGCAGATCAGACGATTCTGGAGTTCGCCGCACAGATGGCCAACGTGGAATCAGATCATGCCAAGGTAACTCTGAACTTTTCTCTTTTCTATGATTTATGTGTTTTGTGTGCTACGTCTAACGATAGGTTAAATTTAGTACAGGAATGACATCAAACTATATCTGCTGAGAATGACTCATTAAAATCAGACAACGCGAGCCTATTAGATATAAAGGAAGATCTTAGGGATAAGCTTAAGGCAGATGCACAAGATGTCATAGTTCTAATGGACAAGCTTAGTGAACAGTTTGTTAGATTAGAACTGATGTATGAACATGTTGAGGCATTGACCAAAGAGCTTAAAATCAAATAAGTAGAGCTAGCTGAATCTAAGGTAAAGGTAGCTGAAGTAAACAGTAAACTTGAAAAGTTTAGGAACTCATCGCTTAACCTAGGGAAGATCTTAGATGCACAGCGTCAGTCTAAGAAGCCTGTAGGTCTAGGGTATCATGAGAGTCCTCCACCTTTCAATGATAATTATGTCCCTCAACCTCAGGAGAAAACTGAAAAATTAGTTGAATCAGAGGAAATACATGAACCTGTGTCAGAAACAGTTAAGGAAACAGAAACTAAGGTGACTACTAATAATGTCAGGATTAAGAAGGTTAAATTTGTGCCATCCTCTAGTGATAAGCCTGTAGGACAACACAAAATTGACTTTAATGATCAGGAGGAGGAACCAGTCACTATAGTTGAGACGAAAGAATCAGACACTAGTGAGACACCTAAGTCAAAGGGCACACATAAAAAGTCTATTGACAAAATGTCTTGCTTTAGATGTCACGAAAGGGGCCATGTTGCTTCTAGTTGTCCACATAGGAAAGTAGACTCTACACCTAAAACTGGAAAGCCGGAACAACATAAGCCTTCTACAAGTGTAGCAAGCACAAGCAGTTCGCAAAATACCGAGAAAACTGTGCAAGCCACACAATAATCTGCTGTGAAACAAACACCTGTGTCAGGTCGACCCAAAGAAGTGATTAGAACTAATTCACCAAATAGAGTCATTAATCAATCTAGGTCAGGACCGCAACAGAATTATAGGAGTACTACACCTAGCAGAGCTTACACTCCGGTTAGGTCACACACTCCTGTAAGACATCAAACACCAGGTAGAGCTCAGGGATATCAATCGGAAATGCCATATAATCGAAACTATTCAAGAGCTCCACAGCAAATGCCTACACAAAGGCCGAGAGTGAACTTAAATCACTCTGCACCACAACAGGCTCTACATCAAAAATCCAAGTCACCTGAACGGAGAGATGGGTATTTGAAAGAGTTCAAGTATGTGGACGAGAATGGTATTACCAAGTCAGTTATGGCTTGGATTCCCCGTGATAACTAACTTATTTTCTTTCATGTGCAGGAGATAACTACAGGTCTAAACAACAACTGGTTCGTCGACAGTGGTTGCTCCAGACACATGACAGGGGGAAAGAAGTCTACTCGCAGACTTCAAGGGAGGGAATCGGGGCTTTGTATCATTCGCTGGAAATAAAGGAGGAAATATCACCGGTACTGGAGTGGTCACTAATGGGACTATCAAACTGGATCATGTTTATCACGTTGATAAACTAGTTCACAATCTCATTAGTGTATCTCAAATCTGTGATAAGAAGAACTTAGTACTTTTCACTGATACTGAGGCGTTAGTGCTGAAACCGGGGTTCAAAGTACCTGAAGAATGGATACTAATGAGGGCTCCAAGGAAGAATGACCTGTACGTGCTCGACATGAACAAGCCGGAATCTTCAATGGGACCAATTTGTCTACTATCAAAAGCTTCAGAGACTGAATCAGTTTTATGGCACAGACGCATGGCACACTTGCACCTAAGAAAAATGAACTACATTACAAAAAATGGATTGGTGAAAGGTGTTCCCATGAAGAGTTTTCAGTTCGAGGACAAGTGTCTACCGTGCAAGAAAGGAAAACAACACAAGAAAGCGCACAAGTCCAAGACTCAGAACTCAATAGCTGCCACGTTCGATTTTTTGAATATGGACCTCTTCGGACCAATCAACAAAAGGAGTATAGGTGGTAGCTGGTACTGTTTGGTTATTACTGACGATTACTCACGTTTTTCTTGGGTTTTCTTTTTAGGTACAAAGGACGAGACGGCTGCCAAGCTCATCGGGTTCTTAGACCAAGTGGAAAACTCTTACGGAACGAGGGTTAAGCGTATCAGAAGTGATAACAAAACTGAATTTAAAAACACGGTTATTGGTGTATATTGCCTATCAAAGGGCATAGTGCATCAATTTAGTGCACCATACGAGCCACAACAAAATGGGGTGGCCGAACGGAAAAACAGGACTCTGATTGAGGCGGAAAGGACCATGCTTTCGGATTCAAAGCTTCCTACCATGTTTTGGGGGGAGGCAGTGAATACCACGTGCCATGTTTTAAACCGGGTCCTTACTGCCAAATCATTGAACAAAACTTGTTATGAAGTTTTGAATAAAAGGCCACCAAATTTAACTGGCTTCGAACCTTTTGGGGTACCATGTACGCTAATGAAAACAAAACATCAACTTAAGTTTGGTGAAAAGGCTGACGAAGGATATTTCCTGGGTTATGTGCCGAACTCACCAAACAAACGGGTTTTTAGCAAATCTAATGGTACAGTAGAGATTGTGTATAACATTGATGTCACAAGTTATACACATGAACCCAAACTGGTCCGGAATGGATATTTGATTATGACAAATTGTTTGAGTCATTTAACATTCCTTTGGATGGAAATGCAGGTACGATCGAACAAGACATGTCGTCATTAAATCTGAATGACGAGGGTCAAAGTTTTCCGAGGACCACCTTTGTTGGGAAATAGTTTAAGTAGATTCAAGCTGTTAGTTAGACTTCTCAAACTGTTAGTAGAGTTTATATGAAAATCCAAAGTTCATGCTACTAGTTGAAGAAACTCGAGCTGCCAGTGTAAAAGTTCAAGCTGCCAGAGTAAATCAACTCGAGCTGCTCTGTTCATGCTGTCAAGTGATTCAAGCTGCTCAACAGTTTCATAAACAGAAAGTGCTGATTTTCAGGAAAAGATATATACTCAAAGATTCCAGCATATCTACTATCAGAGAAGTCATGGTTCGTCAAGGAAACATATCAACAAGTAATATAAATACATAGAATAGGTCTTTCTATTGTATGGGAGTTTTCTGCATATTTTAGTCTGTAATTGCTTTGTTGATTAAGTTTTCATAAGCCTCTAAGGTTGTAAAACCCTAAGAACAGTTTGTGTTCTTCGTCTAATCAAACAGATTAGAGGTGATTGTAATCATTGAATTCAGCAATACAAACAGTTTTTACTACTTCTTCTGTTTTATGCATTATTGATTCTGAAAGTTTTTGTTAAAATAATTAAGTGTTATTCCGCAAACTTCTTAATTAAACTTTGATTCAAAGCAAGATTATTGATTTATACTCTGATAAATTCAAATCAGTTAGTCTTGGTTATTCAGTTTTAGATCTTGACAAGTGGTATCAGAGCCACAGGTCATTCTTTGTTTTTCAAAGTCGAAAACTTTCTTTAAATTTTTAGTCTTTTTGCTATGGAATTTGAAAATAACAGCAGTGGATCTGGGCAGGGACTCAAAGTGCCTATGCTCAAGCCCACTGAGTTTGAGATGTGGAAACTCAGGATTCAACAACATATCCAATTTATTGACTATGCCATATGGGAAACTGTTGAATTTCCTCTTGTAGTTGATCCAGAACTTGATGATGAGGGAAAACCAGTCAAAACCCCTCCAAAAACTGAACTTGAAAGGAAGGCTAGAATGAATGAAGTAAAAGCTCTTACACTTTTACAAATAGCCATTCCTAATGCTTATCAACATCAGTTTAAAAAGTTTTATACTGCTCATTCTCTTTGGAATGCTTTAGAGAAAATATTTGCTGGTAATGCCAGTACCAAGAGAAATCAAAAGGATCTTTTGAAACAGCAGTATGAGAACTTTTCTGGTGGGAAGAATGAAAACCTTACTCAAATCTTTGACAGGTTCAACAAACTGATAAGTGAATTAGAAAGTGCAAAAGTCAGCCTGGATCAAGATGAAGTCAACAGAAAGTTTCTCAGATCTCTTGGAGAAGAATGGACAGTTTATGCTGCCCAATGGAGAACAAAAGACACTCTTGATGAGATAGAACTGGATGATCTGTACAACAGTTTGAGAGTGTTTGAAACTGAGATTGATGCTAAAAAGAAATCTTTTTCTTATAATCATAATACTGCTCTTCTGTCCTCTGATAAATCTAATAGCAGTGATTCCTTTACAGGTGGTGATGGAAATTCTACTGAAGTTCACTATGAGGCTTTTGTTGCCAATGATGGACTATTTGCTTTAAATGTTGAGGACTTGGAACAAATTCATCCAGATGATCTTGAAGAGATGGATTTAAAGTGGCAACATGCAATGCTGACCATGAGAGCCAAAAGGTTTCTTAAAAGAACTGGAAGGACCAACTTTCAAGCCAGAACAGAAGGCAAACCAGCCTTTGATAAATCAAAAATTGAATGCTATAAATGTCATAAGCTTGGTCACTTTGCCAGAGAATGTAGATCTCAAGGTCAACAGTCATCAAGAACTTCACAGCCCAATCAGACATCATCATCAACAACACTTGTCTCCCAAGAAGACAATGTGTTTGACTGGAGTGATCAGACAGAGGAAGAATTTCAAAATCAAGCTCTAATGGCAGAAACATCAAATGTCTCCTCCACTGAACTACCATCTGAGGTAAATTCTAAACTCTGCTCTCAATCATGCAAAAATATGGTTAAAAAGTACAGTGATCATAATGAGAGCATGTGCAAAACTCTAGCTAAGATGGAAGAAAGGAGATATGAATACATGCAAGCCATAGAAGATCTGGAAAAACAGATCAATGATTATAAGGACAATGAGATTCAAATGGGATATGATAGAACATATCATGAGTGAGAGAAAAAGGAGCTAAATAAGAAAATAGAATCCCTGAATAAAAAGGTAGAAGAGACTGAACAAAAGGTGTTAGAGGCTAATAAGAAACTAGAATCTGTTAACATAGATCTAGGTACCTTTAAGTTGGCAAATCAAAAGCTGGAACCCCTAATGGAAGTCCAATTTAAAGACAGGGTAAAATCTCAGGTTAATCCCAAAGAAGGTATAGGATACAGGGCTACTCCACCTCCATACAACAACAAGTACATTCATCCAATGAGTGAGGTTGCTAATAGACTTATCAATGAACCACTAGATGAGTCTATGACTATTGTAGATCCTATCCTAGATAACAGTCCTGAATCAAAAGAAGATCATATTCAAAAAGGAGACTGTGAGTGTATAGCAGTTGAGAAAGACCACAACACAATGAGTGCACCCATAGAGATCCAAGCTCCTAGTAAGAAAGGAAAAGAGAAGCTGAGTGTATGCAATGCTACTCCACAAGTTTCTGTACTTTCTAGCTGTAACACTACATCTTCCTCAAAACATAATACAAAAGGTAAGAATGTTCCAGTCTGCACATGTCAAAAGCATGGTGTTCAAAAGTTTCCCAAACAACAGCAGATAAGGGGAAATCAGAGGAACAAGAACCAGAAATTGTCAGATTAATCTGGTTCTCTAATTCAAACTGTCAAAAGATGTTTTCACTGTGGCAGAAAGAATCACCTGGCCAAGGATTGTTTTTATAAACCAGTTGTTGCAAAACAGACTGTGAATCAATCAAAATCAAATCCTACTCAGCCAAAACATTCAAAGGTGAAACCTTCCACATCAGTTCCGAAGAATACAGTTGATCACAGGCTTTCAAAAGTTAATAAAAGGCAGTCCACACATCAAAAACAAATTATAGCAAAGCCTAAATCAAGTTTTAAACAAATATGGTGTGTCAAGGACACCTTATCAGATCAAACTGCTAAGCCAAATTCTGCAGCTGTTAGTGCAAAATCTGAAGCTGTTAGCACTAAAATCACAGATCAGACTGTTAAGCATCAATCTGGAACTGCTAGTGAATCATCTGAGACTGTTAGAAGAAAAGATGATCAAAATAACTGGATACCTCATATCCTCACTAAATACTCTCCAAAAACTCCATCAGTAGATCTCACAAAATATAAAAAGTCAAAAACAGTGTTTAGTTATGTCAATATGCAAGGCCAACCCAAAACCAATTTGGTTTGGGTTTACTTCACTACTGACTGAGTTGTTATTTGTGCAGGGCAACCACAGGTCTCCTTATAAAACAAGATGGCATTTGGACAGTGGATGCTCTAGGCACATGACAGGCAATTCTGAGTCCTTGTCAAATTTCAAAGGCTTTGATGGAGGATTTGTTGCATTTGGAGGCAACTCAAAAGGAGGCAAGGTTACAGGTGAAGGTACTGTGAATGCAGGCCACATGAAATTCCATGATGTTTTGTATGTTGAACAGCTTAAGTACAATTTATTAAGTGTCTCTCAAATCTGTGACAAACAAAACATTGTTCTATTTACAGATTCTGAGTGCATTGTCCTTTCAAACGATTTCAAAATTCCTAAATATTTTGTTCTACTAAGAACACCAAGAAAGGATAATGTTTACTGTCTGGACACAGATCTTTTATCTAAATCAAATACTTTAAGTTGTTTGATATCCAGAGCATAATCCAATGAGTCTGCTCTTTGGCATAGAAGAATGTGTCACATGAACTTCAAGTCCATGAATGTTTTAGTCAAAAAGAATCTGGTATGAGGCTTACCACAAAAGGAGTTCATCTGTGATGATCATTGTGTAGCATGTCTTAAAGGCAAGCAACACAAAACTTCTCATAAGGCCAAAGAAGTAAATTCAATCTCATCTGTTCTTCAGTTGCTTCATATGGATCTATTTGGTCCGACATCTGTTTTGAGTTTGAATAAAAGGGCTTACTGTTTAGTTATTGTTGATGATTTCACCAGATTTACTTGGGTTTACTTTCTTAGGTCCAAAGATGAAACTGCTGAGCTAGTTAAGTCTTTTATCCTTAAGATAGAAAACCAATCCAACTCAAAAGTTAAGGTTATAAGATCAGACAATGGAACAGAATTTAAAAATCACATTCTAAACAGTTTCTGTGAGTCCAAAGGCATTGCTAGACAATTTAGTGCACCAAGAACACCACAGCAAAATGGTGTAGCTGAAAGAAAGAACAGATAATTAATTGAGGCTGCTAGAACAATGTTGGCTGATTCAAATCTGCCAATGACTTTCTGGGCAGAAGCTGTTAATACAGCCTGTTATGTTCTGAATAGAGTTCGGGTTGTCCAATCACAAGGGAAAACTCCCTATGAGTTATTCCATAACAGAAGTCCCCTAATAGCTTTCTTCAAACCTTTTGGATGCCCATGCACTATTCTTCACACTAAGACTCACTTAGGGAAGTTTGAAAGTAAGGCTGAAGAAGGATTCTTTGTAGGATACTCAACTCAAAGCAAAGCCTATAGAGTATATAACAGTGTGTCTAAAACCATTGAAGAAAGTGCCAATGTTGCAACACTAAGACTCACAGGTTTGAAGCTGCCAACACAAATTCTCATGCTGCCAATACAATTTCACAAGCTGTTGGCACAAAGTTTCAAACTGCTGCAGATTCAACCACATGGGATGAATATGTCACTCTTCCACTTCTGTCATGTGACCCTCCAGGGGTTCTGAATGCTTCACAGGATACAAATCCAGACACTGAAGTGCCACTCTCAAGTCCTGAGAGAACAGCTCCAACACAAAGGGAACCAGTCCCAGATTCAAGTCATGCTGTTCCAGACACTAAAATCATTCACTGGTTCTGATGGAGATGATACAAGTCTTGGATCCTCTTTTCAGACAGAAAGAGAGCCTACACTAAGAGTACACAAGTATCATCCTCTCAATCAAATACTGGGTGATCCAAGCACTCCTGTCCAAACAAGGAAAATGGTTCAAAATGAGACTGCTGCTGCTGAACAAGCTGTTTCTGAATTTAGTCTAGCTGCCTTTGAGAATGCCTGTTTCATGTCTCAACTGGAACCTAAAAAGGCATCAGAAGCATTAAAAGATTCATCCTGGATTGAGGCTATGCAAGAAGAGCTTCTACAGTTCAAGATTCAGAATGTATGGACTCTGGTGGATCTTCCTAAAGGTAAGAGAGCAATTGGTACAAGATGGGTGTTCAGAAACAAGAAAGATGAGAGAGGAATAGTCATTAAGAATAAAGCAAGGCTAGTAGCACAAGGTTACACTCAAGAAGAAGACGTAGATTATGATGATGTATTTGCTCCAGTAGCAAGAATTGAAGCCATCAGACTCTTTTTGGCCTATGCAAGCTTCAAAGGTTTCAAAGTATATCAAATGGATGTGAAGTCTGCTTTTTTGTATGGAACAATTGAAGAGGAGGTGTATGTATGCCAACCTCCTGGTTTTGAAGACTACAAGTATCCAGACTGGGTTTACAAGCTAGACAAGGCTCTCTATGGTCTCCATCAAGCCCCCAGAGCATGGTATGACACTCTGTCATCCTATCTTCTACATTATGGATTCAAGAGAGGCACTCTGGACAAAACACTTTTCACTAAGTCTATCAAAGATGAGATTCTACTTGTCCAAATCTATGTTGATGATATTATCTTTGGCTCAACAAATGCCTATCTGTGCAAAGAATTTGAAGCTTTAATGCACAAAAAGTTTCAAATGAGTTCAATGGGAGAACTCACTTTCTTTCTGGGATTACAAGTCAAGCAGAAGCCCACTGGGCTCTTCATAAGCCAATCAAAGTATGTGAAAGACATACTGGACAAGTTTGGGTATCAAGACACCAAGGCTGCAAGCACTCCAATGGATCCTCACAAGCAGCTTCATACAGACAAAGATGGCATAGATGTGGACATACATTTATACAGATCTCTCATAGGATCACTTATGTATCTAACATCTTCTAGACCTGATATTATGTTTGCTGTCTGTGTGTGTGCTAGGTTTCAATGCTCTCCAAAGGATTCTCACCTGGTTGCTGTCAAGAGAATCTTTAGATACCTTAAAGGCCAACCACACTTAGGCCTATGGTATCCTAAAGACTCTCCCCTTGTACTAACTGCTTATTCTGACAGTGATTATGGTGGATGCAACATTGACAGAAAATCCACAACTGGTGGATGTCAATACTTAGGAGCAAGACTGGTCTCCTGGCAATGCAAAAAGCAGACAACTGTGTCCACATCTTCCACTGAAGCAGAATATGTAGCAGCTGCAAGCTGCTGCTCACAGGTAATGTGGATCGAAAATCAGCTAAGAGACTATGGTATGAATTTCTTATCCACTCCTATTTATATTGACAATTCAAGTGCAATCAGCATTGTGCAAAATCCAGTGAAATTCCCAAAAACCAAGCATATAGAAATCAGATTTCACTTTATAAGAGACTGTAATGAAAAGAAGTTAATCCAAGTTACCAAAATACATACTGATGATCAGTTAGCTGATCTATTTACAAAACCTTTTGATGTAGGAAGGTTCACTTTCCTGGTATCAAATATTGGTATGGTAAACATGGATTAATTTGTTTTCATTATTATCTAACTAGTATGCTTATTTAAGGGGGAGTCACTTTTCCATTGAAAAGATGTATAATTTTCAACTAACAGCTTGAGTATTTTCTCAAGCTGCTAGTTCATTTTCTCGGACTGTTAGTTATTCACTTGATCTCTCAAAGTGTGCAGGGTAGTTAGGTAATTTTTAAAATGTGTGTGCGCGGGACCCAACCTTTTTCAAAACCTTTAAAGGTCCCAGTTTCGTTCAGTTGTAACTACCAGTTACAAAATTTCATCCACGGCCTTTCTTTTCTCTCTGAACGATTCACACACACTTCTTTGCAAACCCTAAACCTCTTGTTTGATCTTCAATGGA
Organism: Centrapalus pauciflorus; assembly: GCA_020465985.1. Classification (NCBI taxonomy): domain Eukaryota; kingdom Viridiplantae; phylum Streptophyta; class Magnoliopsida; order Asterales; family Asteraceae; genus Centrapalus; species Centrapalus pauciflorus. The sequence goes on along the minus strand of JAANYP010001959.1, from coordinate 117,094 downwards.
GTTTGTTAAGGAACACAACTGTCTTCCCTACTCTCTAAAGCACTCAGACCTTCAACCATTCCATAACATGATGGACTTTCTTCGTCACTCTCATATCCATCATGCACTCAATATAAACCCCACCATATACATATCGCATATAGAACAATTCTGGAATCATGCCACTGTTCAATCCACCAATGGAATTCCTTCTATTATATCCAAGATTGATGGCACTCCCATCACCATTTCTGAGGAATCCATTCGGCGCCATTTGCATCTTCAAGATGCCACAGGTATAACAGACCTAACCCTTGATGTTTTACATACTGGTCTTTATGATATAGGCTATAGGGGTCCTGCTGATTCTTTTACTTTCTTAAAAGCCCATTTTTCTCCTAAATGGAAATACCTGGTACATATTATTCAGCAGTGTCTGAGCCCCAAAAGAACTGGTTGGTCCGAATTTTCTTCTAATATTGCCACTGCCTTAGTGTGCTTTTCAACAGGCCAACGGTTCAATTTTTCTAACATGATTTTTCAGGGGATGTTAAGGCATCATTCCCTAAAGAGTGGGAAATTTTTGATGTATCCCAGATTTTTAGCAGAAATCATTGCACACACTTGCACCACTTCTCATCTACACAAAAGGATACATGTTTCTCACAGGCACTCACTATCCTCTATAAAGAGACTTTTGAAACAAAGTGCCAATTTTTTGAGTGTTGATGTTCCATTGCCTTCTGCAATGATGAACATCATTCCAAGAAACAGAGGAGAGGGTCCTGAGCAGGCTCAGCCTAACATCACTGCTACACCCCCAGGACCCCAACCCACTCCTCATGATACACAACTTCCTTCTGATCCTTTTGAACAGCAAACACGCCCACTAAAATTTCTATATATAAGGAAAAGGGGACCAGGAGCTCCTTCCTCCTCCTCCTTCAGACTAGAGCCATATATCCCTGTGCAGGAGGACACTTCTGCACAGAATATCCAAAGGGAACCAATTTAGGAATCTCCCATCCTCACTCAGGAGTTGAACATCTCTTTAGAGACTGTTCATATGGGCTCTGTGGCTGGCACTACTGCTGTTTCTGCAAAAGAGGCACAGGACAGTGCCAACATCACTAAGACCACACCCATGGCAACAGCCAGTGTGCAAACACAAGCTGGAAGTCCCCAGAACCAAGAACAAAGGGGCCCAGAAGTTTCTACTTCTGGTATTAATGTCAGTGATAGATCACAAGCACCACAGGTGTTTTCTTTATCTTGAGACTAGTCTGCAACTCATGCTGTTAACGGATCCCAAGCTGAAACCTGTTGTCGCTATGTTGGAATATCAAATGTCCATCATTGCTGCACAGGGAGCTCAGATATTTGCACTCAAGCAGGCAGAGACGGCTCAAAATAAAAGAATGGATTATCTCCATAAAGGGTTTACCCTCTGTGCGAATAAGATCATGAAATTAGAGCAGTTGATTCAATCCCAAGGGGCAAAGGTTGTAGGTCCTCCTGACCAAACCAATGCTTCCAAAAAGGGGGAGAATCAGAAGGTTCCTGAATCAGTCCAAGCAGCTCCAACAACATCAGTCCAAGCAGCCTCAACAGTTCCATTTTCTAGGCTAGCAGTCCCAACAGCTTCTCAAGCTGTTAGCCTAGAAACTCAAGCTGCTGCCCCAAAAGCAACTAGAGTTGTTATAAAAGAAAAGGTTAAAGCTCCATCCAGTACAGTCCAAGAAACATCCTCCTCTGCAAAAGACAAGGGCAAGGGCATTCTTATTGAGTCTTCAAAGCACAAATTTTCTTCAAAAGAAGCCCAAATTGCCTTTGATGCTGAAGTGGCCAAACGGTTAGCAGAAGAGCAGGATAAAGAATTAGATCATCAAACCCAGGCCCCAATGGATGATGATGAGACTCTAGGTGATTACCTAAAGGGGTTTGTGGGTAAACTAGGAGAAAAGAAGAGAAAGCTGCCAACTGGGCACTCCAAAGCTGAGTACAGACGATTTTTAATCAATTTTGCCTTTGCAGCTGGTATTCCAAAGAAAATGGCTCAGTCCATGACTACTGAAAGGCTGCAAGAAATTCATGACAAGGAGATGGACAAAAGAAAGAAAGCAAAAGCCTCCCAAGAAGTCCAAACATCACAAGAACCAGCTCAACCTGCTACAAGTCATATTCAAGCTGCTGCCAGTGCTCCTGTTCCTACTGATCAAGTTGTTGCTTCTATTCCTTCATCTGTGCCATCATCACAAGCAAAGCTGTATCAAGTTAAGAGGGTGTTATTTGATCAACAACTGCAAAGAGCAATGGAGATAGAGAAGTTGATTGATCAACATGACTTTACAAAGCCGCTGATCAACTATTGGTATGCCAAGTCACTGGATGATCGTGACCTAAGAGTTAAGTTTCTTGTAAGAAGAGAGTCTGGACCAGAAGAAGAATTTGATACATTTTGGCAAATGGTTCAGAAGTTGACCAGAGATGAGCTAACAAAGATGCATAATATAGGGTCTGTGACTCAAGTTAGATCTGCTCTACCACAAGTGAAGCAAATTATCAAAGATCTGAAATCAGTTGTTGACCCTGAATCTGCAAGGAATGAGATAGAGGATGCTGTGAAGAAAGGGTCAAAGGTCAAGCAAGTTGATCTGTTTGTCAAGTCAAGGACATACAGAATCAAATTCTCATATGGATCTGGTATATTCTTCAATCTTGAATTTTTTGATTTACCAAAAGATATGCTACTTCAGATAAAATCTGTTAGAGTATCTTGTGATAGAGATGATATGAAGAGAGAATTTTTGAAGGTTGTAGATCAGAAACTTGCACAGTTATAAGTTTTTGAAAGCCTTGGTTTGTAAATAACAGTTTACTTATTCATTTCCATTTTTTGTATAGAACTTAAAGTCTTGTGTAAAGAATTTAAGTTAGGGGGAGATTGTTGGGAAATAGATTAAGTAGATTCAAGCTGTTAGTTAGACTTCTCAAACTGTTAGTAGAGTTTATATGTAAATCCAAAGTTCATGCTGCTAGTTGAAGAAACTCGAGCTGCCAGTGTAAAAGTTCAAGCTGCCAGAGTAAATCAACTCGAGCTGCTCTGTTCATGCTGTCAAGTGATTCAAGCTGCTCAACAGTTTCATAAACAGAAAGTGCTGATTTTCAGGAAAAGATATATACTCAAAGATTCCAGCATATCTACTATCAGAGAAGTCATGGTTCGTCAAGGAAACATATCAAGAAGCAATATAAATACATAGAATAGGTCTTTCTATTGTATGGGAGTTTTCTGCATATTTGAGTCTGTAATTGCTTTGTTGATTAAGTTTTCATAAGCCTCTAAGGTTGTAAAACCCTAAGAACAGTTTGTGTTCTTCGTCTAATCAAACAGATTAGAGGTGATTGTAATCATTGAATTCAGCAATACAAACAGTTTTTACTACTTCTTGTGTTTTATGCATTATTGATTCTGAAAGTTTTTGTTAAAATAATTAAGTGTTATTCCGCAAACTTCTTAATTAAACTTTGATTCAAAGCAAGATTATTGATTTATACTCTGATAAATTCAAATCAGTTAGTCTTGGTTATTCAGTTTTAGATCTTGACAACCTTTCCATCAACATCTGTGCCTACATCAACTGAAGATAGATCTCCAGAAGAGAATGTTTCTTAAGTGCCTACAAACGAAAATCAGACAACCAGTTCTAACTCTAAAGACAGTGTCCATGAGGAAGAAAATGTGGAGTGTGAAGTCGTTCCCCCGTTAGGAGAGATAGTATCAAATTTGGTAGATAATCTGAGAGTTGACGAGATAGAAACATCTAGGATCAATAAGAATCATCCAATTGAGAGTATCATAGGAAATGTTAATGCTGGTGTGAGGACTAGGAGTAGTATGAATAACAATACAGTGTTGTTGTCAATGATCAATGACTCCGAGGCCTTTCATAATTGCCTCTACTCATGTTTCATCTCGCAAGTAGAGCCGAAAAATGTGCAAATGGCACTAAAAGACAACTCTTGGGTTGAAGCGATGCAGGAAGAACTGTCACAGTTTAGGAAACTTGAAGTGTGGGAGTTAGTTCCGTTACCTCGAGGAGAAGTTGCAATAGGAACCAAGTGGGTTTTTAAGTGCAAAAGAGATGATCGAGGTATAGTCACTCGCAACAAAGCAAGACTTGTGGTAAAGGGTTTCAACCAAGAGGAAGGAATCGATTACAATGAAGTGTTCGCGCCAGTAGCAAGGCTTGAAGCAATTTGTTTGTTTCTGGCTTTGGCTTCCTTCAAACGTTTTAAAGTGTATCAGCTAGATGTTAAGAGTGCTTTCCTTTATGGAAAAGTGAAGGAACTGGTATATGTGGAACAGCCACCCGGGTTTACAGATCCGAAATATCCAGATAGAGTGTATCGGTTAGATAAGGCTTTGTATGGATTACATTAAGCACCGAGGGCATGGTACGAGACTCTATATAATCATCTTTTAGACAACGGGTTTGAAAGAGGGAGAATAGATAGTACGCTGTTCGTGAAACGAAAAGGTGAACATTTCATCTTGGTACAAGTGTACGTCGATGATATCATTTTTGGATCATCAGACGAGCAGATGTGCACAGATTTTGAAAAGGTGATGAAGTCTAAGTTTGAGATGAGTGCGATGGGTGACTTAAACTTCTTTCTGGGTTTGCAAGTCGAACATAGGAAGGAGGGCATGTTTATTCATCAGACGAAGTATGTCTATGACATCTTAGAGCGCTTCGGGATGGAAGGAACCAAGCTGATAGCTCACTTCAGCACGCCGATTCAAGTGAATCATAATCTCGGACTGGGTACAGAAAGTGATACCGATGTGGAACCGACTTTATATCGGGCCATGATTGGGTCACTCATGTATTTAACTGCTTCTAGACCTGACATAATGTTTGCTGTGTGTATTTGTGCTAGGTTTCAAGTTAATCCAAAGGAGATGCACATGAAAGCTGTGAAGCGGATTCTAAGATACCTCAAGTCGAAACCGAAGCTGGGACTTTGGTATCACGCGGAGGGCGATCTGGAATTGGAGGCGTTCACGGATTCAGACTACGGAGGATGCAGCTTGACTCGCAAGTCAACAACTGGAGGATGTCAGTTCCTTGGAGGGAGGCTCGTTTCCTGGCAATGCAAGAAACAGACTTCGGTAGCCGTGTCAACGTGCGAGGCCGAATATGTTGCTGCGGGTAGTTGCTGTTCACAGGTTCTGTGGATACAACAACAATTGCTGGATTACGGTTTGACTTATACTCATACTCCTATTAGGATAGATAACCAGTCAACTATTGCAATAACAAATAATCCAGTTAAACACAGTAAAACCAAGCACATAGACATAAGACACCACTTTATTCGTGATTGTGCTGAAAAGAACTTAATTAAGCTGGTAAAAGTTGCAACGAATGATAATAATGCTGATCTATTTACTAAAGCTTTTGTTAAGTCACATTTTGAGTATTTAGTTCAACTAAACGGAATGCGTAATCCAGAATAAATTGACCTTAGTAGAGTTTATTTCCTTTTATAGCAGTAGAGTTTCTTTCTTTTTATAGTAAGTTTAGTAGCTTAAGAAAATTTTATATAGTAAGTTAGTAGGTTATTTTATTTTCTTACTCTTATTTATGAAAAACAAAAGAAAAAAAAGACAGAAAACCATAAAAAAATTCAAAAAAAGAGAATATCAGAAAATGAGTACGTCTTAGATACATAGGTTCAAAGTGACGAAATTTAGCACACTCTTTACAATCTCTAAGTGTTAAGCTTTCACACATAATGCACCTAAAATTCTAAGTGTTATACGTTATCTAGTTTGATATGTTGGTAGGCATAATACATAAAGGGAGTCTCAAGGCTAATAAAATATTCAAGAAAAGGTCAGACGTGTCACTAACTTAGATGTATGACTAAATGGTCTTAATTTTTATGTTAGAGACATACAGACATTGATTCTAAATGAGGTATGCAAACTTTCTAGGGGATGTATAGCAACATCAGATACATCTTAAAGAAAAGAAAAGAACAGAAAAATCATGATACTGAGTTGAGAGTCAAAACAAGTAACTCTGTTGTACGTAAGTACAGACCTGTTGCGTCTGGTTTGACTCGAGTTAGCAAGATAAGTCGCTTTATTGTATGTCGGTACAGACCTGTCACCGCTGTATTGCTAGCTTTAAAATAAACTTTAAGACAAACTAAGACACTCTGCTGTATGTAAATACAGAACTGTGTCCGACGTTTGCCTTTTAAAGAAAGTTTGCAATACCAAAAAGTTATAATCATTGTGTGCATGCCTTGATCATAAAAGTATGTCTAAGTATGAGTCACGTAAGGTAATTTCTTGATAAATAAAAAGGCCAAGGGATGTTCCAAAGTGTAACATGTTTAAAGGGAAAATAATACCAGCAATCGTCTAGAAATGTATGTCACGACAAACAATCAAAGGAATCAAAAAATTCCTAAGTGTGAAAGTAAGCAACTGAAAGTGCCTATTTGACACCGCTATCTGATTGAACCTTTCTTTGACTATTCTCGTCAAAAATATTCTGTTAGTGTTAAGTATAGGATGTAAATTTTAAAAATATTGTAGATTAGTTTAAGTTTAAAATTTGTTCAAAATTTTAATTTTATTTTACTTTATTTTATTTTATTTAGGAAAAATGTCAAAGTTACTGAGGATGCATTCTTAGTTGAATAAATAAACATTGCGTGAATATCTTGTGCTTAGTGTAAATAAATTTTGCATAGTTTGTTCCGTTACACGAAAAAGTTGGAAAAGTTGAATTTTATTCAAAGATTTTCAAATTTTTCATTTAAATTCGAACTTAAGACAAATTCGAATTTACATTCGAAAATGTCAGTAACTTCGAATTTAACACAAGTTCGAAGGTGGTTGGTATATATAGGTCAACAGTGAACATTCATTGTTCACCTACATTCGAGTTTAACCCGTCGACTTTATTCAGTGCGATTTCGAGTTTAGTTCTTCCAGTTTATCGTATTCGAGTTTTCACCTATTCATCGAAGTTTTGTACGTTGTGTTCGAGTATATAACCAAATCTAGGTATAAACATCACTATTATACAAGATTAAAGAAGTTTTAGACTCAATTTGAGCCAAAATCGACTAGATTTGAGTTTTTAAGGGTTTTGAACTTTGTGATTCAAAATCACAAAGTTTAAAACCGGTGAAACTTCAAATAAGTGGCAAATATCTTCAATTAGAACCTATTAGGACTAATGAATGTGATTTTCTAAGTCTAAAATGGTTTAAATCTTGGATTTTTGTTTTGAAAGTGTCGACATTCGAGTTTGTTCATATGCTTCGAATTTGTCCCTAAATTCGAACATATCATTAAATTCGAATTAAGGTAAATTTCGAACATGTTATTCGAATTTACTATTAAAATCGAAATGTTTGACTAATTTTTAAGTCAAACTTGTAGAAATTCATATGTGTTGGATTTTGAACTTACATAAGTTCAAAATAAAACAAATTTGAATTTAAACAAGTTCCATTTTTATTTTGTCCCTTCTAATATATTTTACACTTTAATGTGCAGATATGGGGGAAAGAGCTTTTATTCAAAAGCATAATATGGTCGTGTCACCAGATCGTGAGCTTCCTGAAGCTCAGGCATTTCGCCAGATGGTGGACTTTTTGGCAAATTCAAGGGTGTCGTATGCCCTTTCTCTCAATGTGCAGATCGTGCTGCCTTACATTAGGAAATTTTGGGATCATCTGCAAGTTGACTGTACAGTAACTCCGACAGTACTGAGGACTAGAATAGTCGGGCAGCCCCTTGTGTTCTCCGCCGAGATGTTGTGCAGGGTTTTACAGCTGGGATCAGTCGAGCAGGAAGCTGGGCCAATTGACTTCCCTTTGGAAGTAAGGCAAGCAGCATTTTTGAGGATGGGGTATGGCCTTGATGTAGCTAAGGCATCTTACATGAAGAGTGGATTAATAGGGCAATGGAGGTATCTAGCACATGTATTTATGGTGTGCTTTGCTCCAAAGAAAGCCGGATTTGACTATATCGTGTCGAAGATGCAATCGGCGATGATAGCATTGGTTTACAGCAAAAGGTTCAGTTACTCCGAGATGTTCTTTGCGGAGTTTGTTCACCAAATAACAGCTCCAGCAAGAGAAAGGTTTTTGATGTATCCTAGGTTTGTTATGATGCTGATCAGACATTTTTTGCCCAACCTGCCGCAGTTACCAGAAATTCAGAGTGTCGCCGTGATCGACAAGCAGATTTTTGCTGATTGTCAAGCGCACAATGCCCGTAGGGGTGAAGTGGTTAGACCACTGGATGCACCACTTTTTGGTGCTGTGGTAAACCCAGATTTTGAAGCCCCCGAAGGTGCAAATTGGGCTGGGGAAGTACAAGTTCAGCCACATCAGCCGCAACAACAATAGCAAAGGCCTCCACAACAACCAAGAAGGAGGCAGAGAGCTCAAGTAAGACAGACTCTGGCTTCAAGGCCTTCAACAAGCAGGGTGCAGGAGTCTGTGGAAGCAGGTCCTTCAACGGATGCTGCGGGTCCTTCGGTTGTAGCCCCAGTAATAGATCCACGAGTAGAAACTCTGGAAGAAATTTGGGCTCAAGGCTTTCATACTCAAGAAGAGATTACTATTGAGCTTGTCGGTGATATTTTGGAGCCTCCAGCTAGTATTGATGACCTTATGCAAGAAATAGATGATCATCAGCCAGAGGTAGAAGGTCAGGCAGTGACCACCTCTGAGTCGTCATCAGAGGAAGTTGAGGAGATCGAGGTTGAAGCATCAAGAGAAGAGACGGAAGATCCGGCTGTCAGAATAGGCAGATATGGATCCAGAATAGTGGTTATTGATCAAGAGGCAGAAAAAAAGAGAGCATCTAGAGATTCTGATGAAGATGACTCTGATTTCGAGATTGAAAATACAGTTCCGTTGGTGCCTAGGCAAAGGGCCAAAAGGCATAGGTTTATGCAGGGAGCTTCGTCTGCTTCTGCTTCTGTGCCTGAAATTCCATCTGTTCAACCATCTATTCCACCACCATCCGTTCAACCATCAATTCCACCACCAATCACCCCGTCACCTATCACATCCATTCCATCCACTTCATCCACCTTCACAGACAACCAAAGGTTTTCAGAGCTCCGAAGCAAAGTGGATTTCCAGCAAGTCCAAATCTTCCAACTTACTAAAGCTGTCGGCGAGCTTCAAGCACATAACGCAAACATTGATAAAGAAAATCTTGAATTGAAGACATTCGTCGCCGATCAGGCTGCAGAACTCAGAACAATGAGGTCTCTCATCGAGCAATTAATGAAAAATCTAAAGGCTTAGGGGGAGACTAGTTGCAGAGATACTGAAGAGTTGAGAAGGGAAGATGACGAAGGCAATGATCCCGATGCACAAAAGGACAGTGAGCCAGTAGATTATTCTTCTGCTCAGCACGCTGAAGTTCAGGGGGATCCGAGTCAGTCTGGAGCTGAAGGAGCTGAAGCTTGCCCCTCAAAGACCTTTGAGAGCGAAATGATAGATGCTCTGATGGATATTGAGGTAGAAGAGATAGAGTTCGATTTTGAGGATGAGATTGAAGAGTTGGAGGAAGGAGAGTTCGTGCCGGAGGACATAGTTGATTGGAGATCAGATGATGAAGTGATAGAGGATGAAGATGACAATGTCGATGAAGTGATTGTAAACTCACAGCCTATCACGGAGCTATATGTCCAAGACAATCACAATGTGATTAATATTGATGATATCAAACTAGCCTCGGTAGAAGATTCTGAACTTGAAGAAGCTGAGAAAGAGCCATCTAGGGCTGAATTGTTGAATTTATGGTTCCGGAAGGAAGAAAAGAAGACAGAGCCTAAGATGAAGAGGAAAATGAGAGTACCGGGCTTAGAAAATCTCTCAGGTGGAATACTTAGCTGGTTCTTCGACAAAGAATTGTAGTTATTTATACTAAAAAGAAGAGATGGACTTCAATACTTGAGGCGAACACTGAAAGTATTCAACACACTGCCCAAGGTTGAAGTAAAGGAGTTGGCATGGAAAGAGTTAATTAATATTGGTGACGACCCGGATGCTGAAGTGATTGCGAAGATTATCATAAAAGAGGGTCGGTCAGGTAAATTTGAGAGACTCAAGCCAAGGACCGGGAAGAGAGTGGAAGATTAAACTAGAATTGATCCACATACATATAGGCCATGGGCCAGAATGGTGTACAAACCTGTAAAGTGTTTGAAGAAGGTGCCGATGAAATCGATGCCACAAGATGTTTTAAGCAACATGAAGTGGTGGTATATCGATAATGAAACTGCTGAAGCTGTAATGGAAGATACACAAGACAAAGTTATTTTGAGAGTGTATGATCCATTGCACTTAATAAATCTATCAAAGGACGACCTGAAGAAGCTACATGATCAGCCTATCTTCTTTCACGAAGGATGGAGATCTGAAGCCAGGAAGTTCAAGAAAATAGTGAGAATATATATAGATATAGGTCTATATGCAGGAAGTAGTATATATGGTCCAAGTACTTAGTCAAAATGTAAATAGTTAGAAGCTATCATCAAGGGGGAGTGTGTTAGTACATCCTGTGTGACGATAGCAGTCTATGTTTTGATAGCATTTTGTGTAAGTCAAGTTACTTGGTATTGAATATTGACGAGTGTTTGATATATGTGATTATGTGTGTTTGATATTGGTTGTTTGTATGTTTGAACTTGGTGTAATGTATTACAAGAATTCAAACATAAAGTTCAAAGATAAACTCAAACATAAGTTAAAACGTAAGTTTGATAGTTGAAGTTCGAATTTAAGGTAAATTCGAATTTTTCATTGAGGACAAATTCGAATGGGCCTTGGGCCTGATTCGAATTTGTCCTAGACAAACTCGAATCTGTCAGTATAATTAAGGGTTAATTCGATTAATTATTAGACCTTTGCATACGTTTATCAGAGAGATTAGCAAAGGCGATCTCGAACTTGCAACTTTCCAGAGAGTTGTTTTGGAGAGAATCATCGTGTAGGGGCGTTCTAAGTTGTTCGCCTATCACCGTGGTAGTCTCCGTGTTTCCGTGTGTGTGATCTTACCGTTAAGCCGCTAATGATGATTCTGCACTCTTTGGACGGTGTCGCATCGAGATAGATCCGTAGAGTCAAGACCTTACACAAAACTTATCTAGACAAATTCGTGATTGTATTCATGAATGACATCTTAATCTACTCACGAAACAAGGAGGAACACGAGAAAACATTTAAGACTAATTCTAGAGTTGTTGAAGAAAGAACAACTATATGCCAAGCTTTCTAAGTTTGACTTTTGGCTAAGATGGGTGAAATTTCTCGGTCACGTGATCAATAGTAAAGGAATCCAAGTCGACCCCGCAAAGATCGAGGCTATCAAGAATTGGTCAACTCTTAGAACCCCCATAAAGATACGACAGTCCTTAAGACTTGCCACTTATTATAGGCAATTATCAAAAATTTCTCAAAGATCACCCAAGCTCTAACAAAACTGACCCGAAAAGACATTAAGTATGATTGGGGCAAGGATCAGGAGACATCATTCAGTTATTAAAGCACAAACTGTGCAACGCGCTTATTTTGTTCCTACCCGAGAGAAGCAAGAAATTTGTAGATTACTGTGACGTTTCACATAATGGGTTGATATAGAAAGATAGGGTCATAGCTTATACTTCATGAAAACTTAAAGTTCACTAGGTAAATTACACAACGCATGATCTGGATCTTGGAGCAGTAGTCTTTATCCTTGTAGACATTAGTTGTACGGTATGAAGTGTATTGTATTCACGGACCATAAGAGCCTCCAACACATCTTGAATCAGAAAGTGTTGGATATAAGTTAGCGTCGTTGGATGGAGAAATTAATGGATTACAACTGTGAAAATCGTTATCACCCAGGGAAAGCTAATGTAGTTGCAGACACTCAGAGCCAAAAGGAACGAGCTAAGCCATTAAGAGGACAAGCCCTAGTTATGACCATTCAACCAAACCTTTCTTCCTTAGTTCATGATGCATAAGTAGAAGCTGTTAAGGAGGAAAATATGAAAAAAAAAAAAAAATGAAGCCCTGCACGAAATGGATAAATAGTTTGGGGATAAGGACTAATGGAAATCGATACTTCATGAATAAAGTCTGATTACCCTGTTTTGGTGGAGTAAGAAAGCCGATTATAGATAAAGGACACAAATCAAGATATGTCATTCACCCCGGATCCAATAAAATGTATCATGACCTCAAGGAGCTATACTAGTGGCCTCACATGAAGGATGACATTGCTACATATGTCAACAAATTCCTAACATGCTCCAAAGTTAAGACAAACATAAAAAACCACTTGAGTAATAGTCGACCGCCTAACAAAATCCGCGCATTCCTATCAATCAAGGAGAACAACATGATGAATAAGCTAGTCCAAACGTACCTCAAGGAAGTCGTCTCCGGACACGGAGTACCTCTTATAATCATTTCAGATACGGATACCAGATCTAGATCTAGGCAATTATTACAGCAAGCTTTGGATAAAAACTTGGACATAAGTACCACATATAACCCTTAGACCGGTGATCAGAATAATAGAACGATCCAAACCTTAGAACGTACATTAAGAGCCTGTGTGATGGATACTCAATTGCCCTAGTGGGATTATTGTACTACAATAGCTATCACTCGAGTATTAAAGCTGCTCCGTTTGATGCCCTCCACGGGCGAAAGTGTCGATCGCCGATTTGTTGGGAAGAAGTAGGAGATAGCCAAATCACTGGCCCTAATATCATTCACGAAACTAGCAAAAGGATTGTACAGATACGGAACTGACTAAAAGTTGCTCGCGATTGTCAGAAAGTTATGCAGATATAGGAAGAAAATCCCTTGAGTTCTAATTAGGAGAATGAGTACCGATGAATGTCTCGCCATGGAAGGGCATGATACGATTTAGGGAAAACAAGGATAACTAAATCCTCGTTACATTGGACAATGCAAAGTCTTAAAGGGAATGGAACTCGTAGCTTATCGTTTAGAACTACCACCAGAGCTTAGCAGCATGCACAATACCTTCCATGTATCGAATCTGAAGAAGCGTTTGTTAGAGGAGACACTTGTTACTCCCTTGGAAGATATCCAGGTAACTGATAAACTTCGCTTCATCAAAGAGCCGTTTGAAATCATGGACCGTAAGGTCAAAGGATTGAAACACAGTTGTATACCCATCTTCAACGTCAGATGGAATTTTAGACTTGGACCAGAATTCACTTCGGCATGCAAAGGCCAGTTTAACCAAAGATACCCTCACCTAATCCTAAGTAACAAGACCTCTGAGGAAACAAGATAAAATTTCGGGACGAAATTCCTTTAACAGGGGGAGACTGTAGCATCTGGCACTAAACCAGGTTAGCAACTATGACCTAATCAGTGTTTATTAGCAATTTATAACCTAACCAATGGTCACTAGCAATTAATCAAGGTGATTCACAATGTTCATAAGGAAATTCAACTCAATTGGAATCAATTTCATCGGTGCGATGAATCGGGAAATCAATTAATCCGATCAATTTACGATATGAGGGATTAATTCAACTAAGTACATAATTAAATTATGATTAGTGATACTAATCATACACTAATACAATTACTTAAGATTAATTATGCAAGACTAAAACAATTCATTAAAACAATGCATCCAAAAGTATTTATGAATTTACAAGAAAGGGGAAATACAAGAATACATTTCTAAATACTTTTATACAAAAAAATAGAAATACATGAAAAATACTTCAAAAATCCGGCCCTAGTATGTACTATTATAGAGTTTGACTTTAATATTTTATTACAAAAACCATTCTACTTTAAACATCATCATTTTGTTTAAAAGTGCACACAACCCTTTTATCCCATGCTTTTCATCATTGAAAGATCAACCTCTTTGCCTATAAATAAGACCACAATTTACACTTCATTTCCACACTTCAAACATCAAAAATACTCTCCCTTTTCTCTCTTAATTCCGGCCACACTGACACACACACTACAAACATTTTCTTTCAAGTGTTCTTCAAGAAATTTAAGTGTTCTTGGTGCAAATCTTGCAAGAGATTCAAATTCTTCTCAAAATCATACTCTAAGTACATCAAAGTAAGTAAATACTAGCTTATTTCATCTTATATTTATGTTTATATAAGTCTTGTATAATAATATAATCACCAACAACAACAAGTTTCATAAAAACTCAAGTTTATAAATTTCTAGTTTGTTTTTAAGTTGTTTTCTTCAAATGTGTTTATAAATATATAAACACATCATATAAGTGTAAATATTATGAAAACAAGTGATATATATGTGTTTTATAACTTTTATACAAGTAGTCTTTGAATAAACAACAAGAATCACTAGTTATTTCAAGTTTATAAACTGCGGATTTTCGGCAGAAAATTTATATCGACTTTGAAAAATCATAACTAATTCATAACTTAACGAAATGAGTTGATTCTTGTCTCAAAAGTTAGATCTATGTCTTAACTACAGATCTGGAAGGTTTCATAATTTATTTTGGAGTTTAAGACCTCCCGAAATTATTTGGGAAACCGAAAGTTTGACAGCTCAAAAATGGCCAACATAGGGTTTTCAACAAGCTATTTCCCCAACCTAAACACCTCGAAAAATGGCTGTTGTTGATTTTTAAAATTATTTGTATATAGTAGTTTAATGCCCAAGAAAACCGAAAACTAAATCGTTTTGGAGCTTGGTCAAAAACAGCCTCAAAGTAGGCCGAAAAACCTTCAAAAAGCTGGAAAATTATATATATAAACTTGACGTTTTAAGTGGGTTTTATTTATAAACTTGTAATGTTGGGTGATTTAAAACATAACAACATTTATACATACATATTATCATATATGGGAGTAACTAAATCCCTTATATCATTTAGGACTCGGTTAAACGCGTCCGGTGTCATCACTCATCAACAACGAATATTGTCGTTTTTACGATCATTTTGCCATCAACATGGGGTGAGTCTTCATAGCCCCTATTTTCACTATCTATTGGGGTGGAAATACATGCACTGTTTTCATATGGACATCAAAACTGTTTATTTCTTATATGTATTACATGTGTGGATCCATCAGCTCTCAAATCATGAACAATTAATTGCATTTATTTGTAATCGCGAATATATTGTGGATAGATCTATCGGGAGTCATGTCCCCCATTCGGGTTAGTTCAGTTGCATGATGGTTTATGTAATACATACACGGAATTTATGCTTTATAAATTCAACTCATCCGATAATGTCCATACAACTTGTCTTTTCGCGTAAACCTATGAGCTCACCAACAATTTGTTGACGTATTTTAGCATGTATTTTCAGGTGATTAAGGCATGCGCATTTATCGAAAGCATTCCAAGGCTTCCGTTCATTTTGGAGTCGCATCATTTTTAAACTCGGAGATTTATTTTCATCTTTCCTGATAAACTAAATTGTGTATTTAAATCTTGGTATTTTAAGAACTACTTACGCTGTATTTTGGTTATGTAAAACAATATTTATATTTGAAGTTAAATCAATGTATTTCTGAAAAACGTCCATATAGTTGTCGTTCGTTATGATTATGGTTATGCTTCCGCGACGTCACGCTTCATTGCCAACAGGGGTAACGGGGTGTGACAAGTTCGAACTTCCTGAATTTCGAACATAAGTGAAAATTTTGAAAATCCTTGAATAAAATTCAATTTTTTCGTGTAACGGAATTTTACAAACCTTGCAAAATCATTCACCCTAAGCAACATATTTTCACGCAATATTTGTTTATTCAACAAAAAATGCATCCTAGTAACTTTTACCTTTTTCCTACTTAGAATAAAGTAAAATAAAATAAAGTAAAATAAAATAAAATAAAGTAAAAACTTAAACTACTCAAAAGTACTTTTAAAAATTACTACCTATACTAATAGAATATTTTTGCGAGAAAGTCAAAGAAGCTTCAATCAGATAGCGATGTCAAACGCACTTTCAGTATTTCACTTTCACATTTTGGAATTTTTTTTATTCCTTTGATTGTTTGTCGTGATATACATTCCAAGTCGGTTGTCGGTATGATTTTTCCCTTTAAACAATTAACACTTTGGAATTTCCCTTGGCCTTTTTATTTATCAAGAAACTACCTTACGTGTCCCATGCTTAGATATACTTCTATGATCAAGGCAGACACACAATGATTATAACTTTTTGATATTGCAAATTTTTTTTAAAAGGCAAACATCGGACACAGTTTTGTATTTACATACAACAGAGTGTCTTAGTTTGTCTTAAACTTTATTTTAAGTTAGCAAGACAGCGGTGACAGGTCTGTACTTACGTACAACAAAGCGACTTATTTTGCTAACTTGAGTCAAAACAGAGGTGACAGGTCTGTACTTACGTACAACAAAGCGACTTATTTTGACTCCCTCTTCTTTATCTAAAATCTTTCTTTTCTTTTCTTTTAAGATGTATTTTGATGATGCTATACATCCCCCAGAAAATTTGCATACCTCATTTAAAATCATTGTCTGTATGTCTTTAACATAGAAATTAAGACCATTTGATCATACATCTAAGTTAGTTACACATATGACTTTTTCTTGATTATTTTATTAGCGGTTAGGATTTCCTTTGTGTATTATGGCTACCAACACATCAAACAAGAAAGTGTATGTCAATTAGAATTTAAGGTGCATTATGTGTAAAAGCTTAACACTTAGAGAATGTTTCGACTGTGCTAATTTTCGTCACTTTGAACCTATGTCTCTAAGACTTAACCCTTTATTTCAATATTCTCTTTTTTTGAAATTTTTATGGTTTTCTCTCTTTTTTCTTTTGTTTTTCATTTTTAAGATAAGCTAATAAACTAACCTACTAACGTACTATAAAAGGAAATAAATTCTACTTAACCAATAACTTACTATAAAAAGAAAGAAAATATACTAAGGTCAAGTTACTCTGGATTACGTTCACCATTTAGTTTAACTAACAACTCAAAGCGTGACTTATCAAAAGCTTTAGTGAATAAATCTGCATTATCATCTTTCGTTGCCCTTTTTACTAGTTTAATTAAGTTCTTTTCAGCACAATCACGTATGAAATGATTTCTTATGTCTATGTGCTTTGTTTTACTGTGTTTAACTGGATTATTAGTTATAGCAATTGTAGATTTATTATCTATCCTAATGAGAGTATGAGTGTAAGTCAAACCGTAATCCCGCAATTGTTGTTGTATCCACAAAAACTGTGAACATCAACTACCAGTAGCCACATATATGGCCTCGCACGTTGACACGGCTACCGAAGTCTGTTACTTGCATTGCCAGGATACGAGCCTCCCTCCAAGGAACTGACAACCTCGAGTTGTTGACTTCCGGTTCAAGCTGCAACCTCCATAATCTGAATCCGTGTATGCTTCCAATTCCAGATCACCATCAGCATGATACCAAAGTCTCAGCTTCGGTTTTGACATGAGGTATCTCAGAATCCGCTTCACGGCTTTCATATGCATTTCTTTCGGATTAGCTTGAAACGTAGTACAAATACACACAACAAACATTATGTCAGGTCTAGAAGCAGTTGAATACATAAGTGACCCGATCATGGCCCGATATAGAGTCGGATCCACATCGGTATCACTTTCTGTACCCGGTCCGAGATTGTGATTCACTTGAATCAGAGTACTGAAGTGAGCGATCAGCTTTGTTCCTTCCATCCGGAAGCGCTCCATAATATCGTAGACATACTTCGTCTGATGGATAAACATGCCCTTCTTCCTCTGTTCAACTTGCAAACCCAGAAAGAAGTTTAACTCTCCCATAGCACTCATCTCAAACTTTGACTTCATAACCTTCTCAAAGTCTTTGCACATCTGTTCGTTTGATGACCCGAAAATGATGTCATCCACGTACACTTGAACCAAGATAAAATCTTCTCCCTTTCTCTTCACGAACTATGTACTATCAATTTTCCCTCTTTCAAACCCATTGTCCAAAAGATGAGTTGATAGCATCTCAACCATGCCCTTGGTGCCTGATGTAATCCATAGAGAGCCTTATCGAGTCGATACACTCTGTCGGGATACTTTGGATCAGAAACAGATGAATTGCCTCGAGCCTTGCCACTGGTGCAAACACCTCGTTATAATCAATTCTCTCTTCTTGGTTGTATCCCCTTACCACAAGTCTTGCCTTGTTGCGAGTAACAATACCCCGATCATCTCTCTTGCACTTTAAAACCTATTTGGTTCCTATTGCAACTTCTCCTCGAGGTAGCGGCACTAACTCCCACACTTCAAGCTTTCTGAGTTGTGACAGTTCTTCTTGCATGGCTTCAACCCAAGAGTTGTCTTTCAGTGCCATTTGCACATTCTCCGGCTCTACTTGCGAGATGAAACAAGAATATAAACATGTGTTATACACCTCGGAGTCATTAATCATCAACAATAGCAATGTGTTGATATTCACACTACTTCTAGTTCTCACACCGGTATGCGAATTTCCTATGATACTCTCAATTGGATGATCCTTGTTTATCCTTGATGTCTCAATCTTATCGACCCTAAGATTATCTCCTAAGTTTGATCCTATTTCACATAACGGGGGTACGACTTCAGATGGTACATTCTCTTCCTCATGATCATTGTCCTCGAAATTAGAAGTACTTGTCTGATTCTTGTTTGTAGGTAACTCAGGCTCATTCTCTGTTGGAGATTTATCTTCTGTCGTTGTAGGCTCAGAAGTTGATGGAATGCTTGTTTTTGGAAAACCTTGATTGTCGTCATTCAAGTTTAATGACGAGAAGTCATCCTCCATTGTACCTGCATTTCCACTAACTCGTATGTTAAATGATTTAAACAATAAGTCATAATCAAATAACCACTCAGGACCTGTTTGGGGTTCATGTGAATAACTTGTAACATCAATGTTAAACACAATTTCTACCGTACCATTTGTTTTGTTAAAAACCATTTTGTTTGGTGAGTTTGGCACATAACCTAGGAAATATCCTTCGTCAGCCTTTTCACCAAACTTAGGTTGATGTTTTGTTTTTAATAAAGTACATGGTACCCTAAACGGTTCAAAGCCTGTTAAATTTGGTGGTCTTTTATTCAGAACTTCATAACAGGTTTTCTTTAATGACTTGACAGTAAGGACCCAGTTTAAAATATGACATGCGGTATTCACTGCCTCCCCCCAAAACATGGTAGGAAGCTTTGAATCCGAGAGCATGGTCCTTGCTGCCTCAATCAAAGTCCTGTTTTTCCGTTCTGCCACCCCATTTTGTTGTGGCTCACATGGTGCACTAAATTGATGCACTATGCCTTTGGATAGGCAATATACACCAACTACTGTGTTTTTAAATTCTGTTCCATTATCACTCCTGATACGTTTTACCCTCGTCCGGTAGGAGTTTTCGACTTGGTCTAAGAACCCAATCAACTTTCCAGCTGTTTCGTCCTTCGTACCGAAAAAGAAAACCCATGAAAAGTGTGAGTAATCATCAGTGATAACTAAACAATACCAACTACCACCTATACTCCTTTTGTTGATAGGTCTGAATAGATCCTTATGCAACAAATCGAAAGTGTAAGCTATCGAGTTCTGAGTCTTTGACTTGTGTGACTTCTTGTGTTGTTTGCCTTTCTTGCACGGTACACACTTGTCGTTGAACTGAAAACTCTTCATCGGGACACCTTGCACCAAACCATGTTTAGTGATGTAGTTCATTTTTCCGTAGGTGCAAGTGTGTCATGCGTCTGTGCCATAAAATGGATTCTGATTCTGAAGCTTTGGATAGAAGACATATTTTTCCCATCGATGAATCCGATTTGTTCATGTCCATCATGTACAAATCATTCTTCCTTGGGGCTCTCATCATTATCCACTCTTCAGGTACTTTAAATCCCGGTTTCAGCACTAATGCCTCAGTATCAGTAAAAATTACTGAGTTCTTCTTATCACAGATTAGAGATACACTAATGAGATTGTGATCAAGTTTATCAACATGGTAAACTTGATCAAGTGTGATAGTCCCATTAGTGACCACTCCATTACCAATGATATGTCCTCCTTTATTCCCAACAAATGATACGAATCCCCTGTTCCCTCCCTTGAAGTCTGTGAGCAGACTCCTTTCCCCAGTCATGTGCCTAGAGCAACCACTGTCGACGAACCACTTGTTGTTTAGACCTGTAGTTATCTCCTGCACATGAAAGAAAAGAAGTTAGTTATCACGGGGAACCCAAGTCATGACTGACTTGGTAATACCATTCTCATCCACATACGTGAACTCCTTCAAATACCCATCTCTCCTTTCCGGTGACTTGGGTGTTTGATTGAGAACCTGTTATGGTGCTGAGTGATTTAAATTCACTCTTGGCCTTTGGGTAGGCATTTGTTGTTAAGCCGTTGAATAGTTTCTATTATATGGCATTTCAGATTGATATCCCTGGGCTCTACCTGGCTTCTGTTGTCTTTGAGGAGTGTGAGACCTAACTGGAGTGTAAGTCCTTCTAGGTGTTGTACTCCTATAAGCTTGTTGAGGTCCTGACCTTGATTGATTAGGGACTCTATTCGGCGAATTAGTCCTAACCACTTCATTTGGTCTAAGCGACACAGGTATTTATCTAACAACGGTCTTGGATGTGGCATTCACAATTTTCTCAGTGTTTTGAGAACCACTTGTGCTAGCTACACTAGGTGATGCTTTATGTTGTTCAGGCTTTCCAACAATAGGTCTAGACTCTGGTTTAGAGGGTGTAGACTTTACTTTCTTATATGGATAGCTAGACACAACATGTCCCCTCTCATGACATCTAAAGCAAGACATCTTATCAATCGACTTCTTATGAGTGCCCTTTGATTTTGGTGTCTCACTAGTGTCAGTTTCTTTCTTTTCAACTACTGAGACTATGTCCTCCTGTTGATTATCAATTTCAGGTTTAGTTTCTCCTAGTTTTTGATCACTAGAAGACTGCACAAACTTGACCTTCTTAATCTGAGAGTTATTAGTAGACACCTTAGTTGATTTATCATTATCAGATTCGAATACAGTTTCAGCTGCTACCTCTGACTCGTCTGGTTTATCAGTTTTATCCTGAAGTGCAGGCACATAATTGTCGTTGAAAGGTGGAGGACTCTCCCGATAACCTAAACCTACTGGTTTCTTAGACTGACGTTGAGCATCTAAGATTTTCCCTAGATTTAGTGAAGAGAACCTGAACTTTTCAACTTACTATTTGCCTCTGCAACTTTAACCCTTGATTCAGCTAGCTCGACCTCCTTAATCGTAAGTTCTTTGGTTAAAGCCTCAACATGCTCATACATAAGTTCTATCCTGACACATTGTTCACTTAATTTGTCTTTTAGAACTATAACGTCTTGAGCATCTGCTTTTAGTTTATTCCTAATATCTCCTTTAAAGTCTAGGAGACTAGCATTATCTGATTTTAGTGATTCTGTCTGAGCAGTTAAGTTATTTTGTGTTTCTAGAACTAAGTTCAATCGATCATTGGAAGTAGAACATAAAACACATAAGTCACGAAATGTAGAAAAGTTCAGAATTACCTTTTTGTGATCCGATTCCACGTTAGCCATTTGTGCGGCAAACTCCAGAATGGTCTGATTGTCTGACTTCTCCACCAACACAGGACTTGTATCACTCTGTTCATTGTCCTCTGTTACTTCCTCTGCTCCGTCATCCCCAGTCTCAGTCACTTCAGCCATGAAGGCTCTAGCATTAGACTCCGGATGAGTAGACCAATCATAAGTTCCATCAAGTTGTCTGTCAGATGTCACAATAGTTAACAGACCAGCGACGTTCGCTTGATTACTCGAACTACCAGACTGATATCTTCGCTGAGATTGATTCTGATAGTTTTCAACTTTGGGTCATTGACACTCTCGTGCAAAGTGTCCTAATCCTTGGCAGTTATAACACTTAACCTTCGATTTGTCGAACCCAACTTTGTTGATGCCTACGCTCAGATATCTCCCTGTTCTTTTCATGAACCGCTTGACTCTCTGAGTCATCATGTCTAGTTGCCATTGAAGATCCATTTCCTCCAAGTCATCAGGATCCACCTGATCGTAGTCTTCATCCCATAGCGCAGGATCGTTTATTTTCCCTTGAACTCAATTGCCGTACGCGGCGACAAATGAAGCCAAAAGATTCAGATGATCTTCAGCTGATATTGCGCTCATTGGCATCTTTATGTATCCTAGTGACGTAGATGCTGATTGAGTTGGCTTTTCTTCCGGTTTCGAAAACCCTAAGAATGCCCTACTGCTCGATTCTTCTACAGCTATTGGAATTGATTCTTCTCCCGAGAAGAAAGTTGTGGCACTCGACTTCACATCACCATCAATCGATGGTTTTGTCTTCCCATAATACATTTCAGGATCTTGAACCTGCTCAACCTCCCTTTCCTTTTTCTGTATTTTGAAATTATAAGCCCTCAGAGCTCCAACTACTCCTTCAAGAGTGAGAGTCCCGAACTTCTCTTCATCATGCTTACTTAAAGCGGTGTACATTTCCCATCTCGCCGGTAAAGCATCTAGAAGTTTTTCAGTTTTCTCAGTCTCTTGGTAAACAACATTGTGATTGTCAAGCTCCGTTAATAGATGAAGTAGCTCGTGATTGTCTCATCAAGTGTCTCTTTCTTCAGAGCTTTGAAAATTGCAAATTGTTGTTTCAGCATCTCCATCTTACTCTTGCGAACCCGTGGATTTCCCTCACACCATTTCTCTAAAGCATCCCATAGCTCTTTAGCAGTCCTATGATTTCTCATGGTGTGTAGAATTTCTTAAGGTAACGCCATTCGGATAATCGAGAATGCTTGGTTCTCGGCCTCATATAGTTTCTTATCATCATCCTTCATCTTCTGATAAGATAAGACTCTTTGACGACCTTCAAATTCTTGCGTAGGTGGCACATATCCCTCATCGATACAAATCCACATTCGCATATCGTTGAAACGAGCAAAATCGGCGAACCTATCCTTCCACCAATAATAGTCTTCCAATTTCATTAGCTTTGGCAGAGAATTTGCCTTGCCGACCTCATGATCCATTTCAATGAATTTTTGCAAACTTGACATACTGTCTAAAGTTTTTGTTCTCGAACTTAATGAATTTAATTTAAAATTAACTTAATTTAAACTCCTTCGAACTTATGGAAGTTTGAATTAATTTAATATTAAATTCGTTTGAAAATAAAGTCGAATTTAAGTATGTTCGAATTCAACAAGTTCGACTGATTGACAAGTTCGAAGATTCTGACAAGTTCGAACAACTGACAAGTTCGAATTGAACTTAATTTTCTGACAAGTTCGAAATCTGACAAATTCGATGCTAGCAAGTTCGAATTTCAGTCAAATTCGAAGGAAGCCTTAAATCAAGTTCGAGAGGAGCGTATTTTCTGACAAATTCAAGATTTCTGACAAATTCGAATGAACCCTAATACCCCCTATGTTCGAGCGCCGCAAGTTCGAGAAACGGCCAAAAATTCGATTTTTTCAAGTTTTCAGATTAAACCAATATTTTTAAAAGCAAAAATAATGCTTTCGACTGAAAAAGTGAACCAATAAGAATTTTTCTCCGTTACCTTGCTTGTATAACTCGAAAAACTTATTAAAAATGTGACTTTTCTGTCCAAAACGCCAAGAAACCAAGAATGTTTAAGATGAGTGCGAAGAACACGATGAACACCCTTATGTCTCTGATACCACTTGTAAGGTCACCTACCTACGGATCCAATCTTCACGCGACGCCGTCCAACGAGTGCGGAATCCTCGTTAGCGGTTTGTCGGACCGATCACACACACGAAACACGGACACACACACGATGATAGATGTAAATCCGAACGTCCCGACACGTGATTCTCTCCAAGAACACACCAAAATCTCTCTGCAAGTTCGTAATCGCCCGGACGTTAATTTCTGCAAAGATTGTTAATCAAAACTGATTAGCTCTTAATTAGATGCCTCGGATTCGAACTTGCCCTGGACAAGTTCGAGAAGTCCCAAGCCCACGAACTTGTCCATCATAAGTTTGAATCTAGGCCTTTGAACTTATTCTAGAATTTGTCTTTGAACTTGTTCCAGAACTTATGTTTGAACTTACCTTTGAACTTATGTTTGAACTTATTGTAAAACATCAATTACAACCAAGTTCAAACATATATATACAATCAATATCAATATCAAACATGTATTAATATGCATTTACGAACAGTTTGACTATTACAAAATATCATCTATACTTAGACTGCTATCGTCACATAGGATACACTAACATAAGGTGTCTTCGAAACCTTCTTAGTGGGTACTATATTTAAGATATGCGTTGCAGTCTCCACCGCGTAACCGAAAAACTCATTGGAAGTGTCGCTCGACTCATTATAGATCTGACCATGTCTAACAAGGTCCTATTTCTCCTCTCCGCTACTCCGTTGAGTTTTGGTGTTCTGGGAGGAGTTAATTAGGAAACTATTCCACAGCTTCTAAGATGGTCGAGAAACTCGATACTAAGGTACTCTCCTTCCCTGTCGGATCATACTACCTTTATCTTTCTGCTCAGCTGATTCTCTACTTCACTTTGAAATCTTTTGAACATATCAAAAGTGTCGGACTTATGTTTAATCAGATAAACATATCCAAATCTACTATAGTCATCCGTAAAGGTGACATAGTACCGATTTATGTCTTTTGTGGTGCATCGAAATGATCCACATACATCTGTGTGGATCAAATCCAAGAGTCCTTCTCCTCTTTCACATGTTCCAGTGAATGATGATTTAGTCATCTTGCCCAGTAAACAAGATTCACATACATCATCCGATTTGAAATCGAATGATTCCAACACTCCATCCTTTTAGAGTTGGGCGATGCGTTTCTTGTTTATGTGTTCCTGACGACAATGTCACAATTTGGACTTATCAGTTTCATTAGTAGAATCAACATTCAATATCAAACTACTATCACATTCAACAGTTTCATATATGCCATTGTACGCAGATTCTTTGAAAATAAAACAGCCATTGTGATGAACTAAAATATCACCATTAGTATTATCAAAAGAAAAAGAATAACCATTCTTGTACAATGCATATAAGGAAATAATGTTTTCATTCATCTCAAGTGAGTAATAGCAATTATCTAACATGATCCTAACTCCTGACTTCAGCATAAGCTTGAACTTGCCAATTTTCTTCACAGGTATGATCTTCTTATTTCCCATGACAAGGTTCAGCTCTCCATGCCT
The DNA here is from genome assembly GCA_020465985.1 of Centrapalus pauciflorus. Lineage (NCBI taxonomy): Eukaryota > Viridiplantae > Streptophyta > Magnoliopsida > Asterales > Asteraceae > Centrapalus > Centrapalus pauciflorus. Next base: position 91,788 of record JAANYP010001959.1, on the reverse strand, counting down.
CAGATCCCTTCTTTCTTTAGCCCCTGTAATACAAAGCAAATGTGAGTACCACATCCTATATCGAGGACCCACGAATTAGAATTAGAAGTATTGTGGAGTTCGATCATAAACATACCTGAAGTTCTACACTTCTCAACCTTCCTGTCCTTAAGGTCCTTCAGCTACGTTGGGCAGCTGCGCTTCCAATACGCCTTCCCATTGCAGTAAAAACATACTGCCACATTTCGGTTACTCACAGGCACAATTCCAGTCCTTGTCTTCCTTTGGGACCCTTTCTTTGACTTTCCTTTAGGGGTCTCCCAGGAGGACTTCCTTTTCATTGAAGCCTGATCGACGGATAGCACAGGGGCTGCAGGAGCTTCATCCTTCTTGATGCCCTGCTCAGCTGTTTGGAGTAGATTATGGAGCTCCATTATCGAGGTCTCTTTTTGATTAAGATTCATTTGGTAAGAGACCACGAACTGGTTGTATACTGCAGGCAAACCAAAGAGGATGATGTTAGTAGAAAACTCGGAGTTGAACACCATGTCGAGAGACTCCAGCCTATCGAAGTACCCTTTCATCTCGAGGACGAAAGCACAGATAGAAGCCCTAGGCTTTCGCTTGCAGGCCATGAGAGGTTTCACCAAATCAAGGCGCTCCTTGCTCGCCTTAGCCTGGAACATTTCTTAAAGTTGCTGATTCATCTAGTAGGCCCACGTATTCTTAAAGGTCTTTTGGAGTTCGGGGCTCATCACAGACGCCATGATGCACGACACCTTCTTAGCATCATCGTAGTGCTTTTCGTGTGCGTCAATCTCTTCCTGGGTCGAATTCTGATCGATTGTGGGAATCTGTTCATCGAGAACATACTCTTTGTTCTTGTTTCTCGGGGTGAACCTAAGATTTCTCATCGAGTCAATATAATTCGGACCGGTCAGTCTTTCCCGTCCCAAAATAGAGTGGAGTGAGAAGTTTGATGCAGAATTGGGAGTCAGAGTGGGAACAGTATTAGGAGCAAACATTTGTGAGATAAAGTTTTAGTTAGTATGAATATTTCTTAATTAATTACCCAATTTAATTTAAGGCTAGGATCCGTATTTTGTGTTCGTTTTGTGAAGAGGGTCGTCGTAATCACGCCACGAATTATTTTAGGTAGACAATACTCTTGTCAATTTCAATCTCTATGAAACTCGTAGATCTTTTAAGATTTATTTATTTTCATCAATGGCGTGTTAATCTCGGTTATGCTCATCTACTATTCATGACTGGGATGCCGAGCGTCATGAACTAGATGGTGAATCTAACCATGCAAAGCCTGCGTGATACCTAGCACGAGTACGCTCGAGAATCACGAGTTTCACATCATTTCTAATATGTCAATACATTAATGTGCAAGTTAACCATACATGCTCCATTAAAAGTTCATATAAGGAATGTGCAAATTTCATGGGTTAGCATACTAATTCGCTTTTGATATACCTAAAACGGGATTTTGTTTTAGTACTTTACACTAATACTTTTAATCTGAACATTATCCTATCATAATTCCTCGGTAGCTCCATTGAACGCACAACGAAGCGGAGGAGACAGGTCAGCGGAAACTTGTTAAAAACATACTCCTTTAGGGAAGCATAGCGACCCACCTTATACCTTGCTTATAGTTTGTTCACTATGGATGAGCCGATTTATCAATTGACTGACAATGTATTTAGATTTAAATGTTACATATGTATATAATTCATTATAATATATATAAATGTCTTTTAAATCTTAGGATACTATTTTAAAAATTTAAAAATTTAGGGGACTTTTTTGAACATTTTAAACTTAGAGTATATTTTAAACAATTTAAAATAATTAGGGTTTAAATTTGACATATATATATATATATATATATATATATATAAAATTCAAAATCTATATATATAATATAGATATCCACAAAATTTAAATCTAGAATATTACATATTTATCCTAACCATAAATTAATTTTATCTAAACCCTTTAGGACAAACACTTAATTTAATTTAAGGCAATTTCCACATAATTAGGAATTAGGATAATAACCTAATGCAGATGATTTCTCAAACTTAACTCTAAGGTATCTTTATCTATAAACCCTAAAATCGAACCCTTAAAAAATAATTTTTGGATTTATTTCTTTTATTTAAAAATATCCGGAATTTTTAAACCTTTAAAATCTAATTTTCAAAATTAAAACATTAATTTCAAAAACTTAAAAACCCTTTTAGAATTAAACTAAATTCCAAAAATTCTTAAATAAATTTGGATTTCGATTTTAAACAATATCCGAAATTTTAAACATTTAAAATTTAATTTTCCAAATTAAAACAATTTAATTTCCAAAACTTAAAACATATTTAAAATTAAAACTAATTTCGGAATTAAATAAAAATACAGTTTTTGAAAAAATTAAAAAACAATTTTCGAAAAATTTAGGCCTCTCAATTAAATGAGTGCAAAACTTATTTGGTTAGTCTGTCTCTGATACCACTGATGAGTTTTCTATACCCTTGCTAGATTAATTTAAAACTTTGCGGAAAAATAAATAATCTAGCAATAGCAAGAATATTAACCCTAACGGATCTAAACCAAATAATTTGTAAACCCATCCCGGATCACATAAATGACACGTTAACACAATATCGTAAGTGGCAATAACGTAGGAAATCCATAATACACGTGTCAATGGATAATGCAGATCACTGATAATTTAAAACTTTACACAAAAGGCACTACTACAAAATGAATCTAATGCGACACTTTTGATGCAACACTTATGAAAAATGTTGCATTTATTATAAATTTAGTTATAAAGCAACACATTTACAATAAATGTTGCATATAATGATTTAATGCAACACTTTTTTTAAAGTGTTGCAATTTTTATTAAAAAATGTAACACTTTTTTTAAGTGTTGCAATTTTCATTTAAAAAATGTAACACTTTTAAAAGTGTTACAACTTTTATTAAAAAAAACGCAACACTAATTTAAAGTGTTGCATTCCAAATATAAATATGTGACACTTTTTAGAAGTGTTGCATTTATTTAAGAAGTTAATACATATATATAAATTTTCTTGTGTAGTAATTTTTTTTAATATAAAAAAGTAACACAATTTTTTTTTCTTAAACGTGTTAGATGTTTATATATATATATATATATATATATATATATATATATATATATATATATATATATATATATATATATATATATATATATATATATATATATATATATATATATATATATATATATATATATATATATATATATATATATATATATATATATATATATATATATTATAGGAACTACTATTACATGTTAAAAATAAATACTTCATTTAAATTTCTTTTACTGTTTAATAAAAATAATATACGTAAAAATATATAAAAGATCGTGCATAAAATAAAGAATCACGAACTTGAAATTTAAATTACCATTTTAGCTGAACTTCAAAAATTATTTAAGTTGATATAACAATTTAAACTATTTAAGTTGATAAGGAAAAGAATTTTAATTTAGGAATCAAAAAATTTACAATTTTTCATGGTAAAAATTTTACTTCCAAAAAATTACACTAGCCCTTAAAAAATTTAAAACTAAACAAATTAGGAGTGAGCAGAAACCGAACCCAAAAAAACCAGAAAACCAAAAACCGAAAAAACCATTTCAAATTGTATGGTTTTGGATTGTATCTCAAAACCGAACCAATTATTAATAAATAATTTAGAATTTTTAAAAATATTTTTAATTTCCTATGTTCTATTTTTGTGTCTGTTTAGTTTAAGAAATAAGAAGTCAAGAACTAGGGTTAGTTCATTAGTTTTCCCCTTCTAGCTTCTATCTTCTCACGCCTCAGTGCCTCAAGCAGACACGCCCTCACCAGTCGCCGCTGCTCCGACTGCTTGCCTCGTTGGCCGGCGCTCATATTCACAGTTCGCACCTCACGCCGACACGCCTCCTTCTCCTTCTTTACTGCTCAACGGCGGCGCTGCTCGGTCTCCTTCTCTGCTGCTCAGCGGCGGCCAGCGCTGCTCCATCGAGTTTTCTCCAGTCTTCACTCTTCACTTCAGTCCATCACAGGTCAGTTGAGTTCATGATTTGTTAGTTGATGCATTATTTGTAATGTTGGTGCTGCTGTAACAACAAACAACAGCAAAATAGCAAAATTTCCTGCTCTTGTCTTCTTGTTAACTTTGTATAATTGAATAATTGAAGTTTTGTATAATTGAAGCATATTCTTGCGACATTGACCATCAATTGTTGTTCCCAGATTTTAACCCTGAATATTGTTGTTTTAAATTTCCTACTCTTGTCTTCTTGTTAACTTTCTTGCCAAAACAACAAAATTTGATTACCATGTTTTGTTTATTGAATTTTTGATTGTCTATTCTGGGATTGATTCATCTCTGTATGCTAGAATTAACTTGGTCCCCTTGCATCTAGTTTTTTCCAGTAACAACAAACAACAGAGTATATTTATGTGTGATGATCAGTCCGTAACTTGGACTGAGAATGAATCTTGGAATGACCTTTTTGGCCTAAATACGATTGTTTGATCAATGTCCAATATAGAGTTAATTGTGTGATCAACAAAATTAACTTGGTCCCCTTGCATCTCTGTATTCACCAAAACAGCAGCCAAGATCATTAAGTCTAGGATATGTGTGGTGAAAATTCAGCAGCCCTTTTTAAACATTTGAATCATAATGTGTGAGCTCGTGTGTGACAGAAATAAAGTTCAGCAATAGCACTCAATATGTATAAACATGTGTGTAGAGTATATAAATGTGTGAGTGTATTACGAGTTGGGTACTGTAAAATCGAAACGGAAACATCAGTTAGTTCTATGGTTGTGTATTGTGATCAATATGTTAAGCTAAGTGTGTGTGTCTATTGATTAAATGCAAAACATATAAAGTAACTAGTGAGTTGTGATGTAGTGTTGTTGTCTGTGACAGCAAAGCAAAACAGAAAGAGGATTACAGCACAGCAGTAGCAAAACTCAACAATAAAACGTATGGATTAAATGTTTATGTATACGTGTGTTTATTCGGCTACTTAACAGAAAGAATTAACAACACCTTAACAGCGAAATAAATGTATGTATATGTATGTCCAACATGTGCGTGTGTGTACAGATACAAGGGGGTGTGTGTATGATCAATGCTTATAATAATTGTGTGATAAGTCCGAGATTTAGGCTGCACATGGGGTCCGAGATTCAGGCCAAAATGGGGCTGTTATGGACTCCTAAACTCACAACAACACTTAGGCAAATATGGATGGTTTGTGCAGTCCATAATTCAGCAACTTTTTATGAGTTTTTGATGCTGCAACTGAATCATTTAAAGCCTAGTTCATACCTATTAAAGACTCCAAAACATTGTAAATTAAACCCTAAACATCTAGCATGAATTCAACACACACTTGGTCCTTAAAATCAACAACAACATTTAAATAATTGTGACACGAAATGGCTAATATGGTGGTGTGATATTCTGGACAGCAGCAAAAACGTCACATTAAGCCTATAATTATGGCTTGGCCTTGGTCAACAAGCCCCTAATTTCCTAGCCTATGTCTTTAAGTCTTTGGCCAAGACATTAAGGTTCATTAATAATGAATTTTAACTTGTATATTAGGCTGTTATTGACAGCAAAGAAGGGCTGTGACAGCAGCCCCAAAAGGGTTAAATCAACATAAATGTGATCAATTAAAAGTGTATACATGTGTGATCACTTAAATAAAACCCAACATCACCTATTTATCAAAGTGTACACGGTTGATCATTTTATGGCTGTCATTACCAACGAAAATGATGGATGTCGTAGACTTTATAGTAGAAGTGTTATTAATAAGTTTATCCACGTGTATTACAAGGTATGAAAACCTTTTACTTAATTTGTTAAATTATGTTATCTTCGAAGTGTATGTTTTAGAGATTTTGTGCTTTATGATTTTTTTTAATCATTTAAATTACCAAACACATTAACAATATTGTGTATTGGTTTTTTATGTTTCAGGCTACGTTCTATTGAAAATGCAAAGTCATGTGTAGAGCTTGCAAAGGTCATGAAATGAAGCAACGATTTCGTATGAAAGAAAAATTATGTTATCTTCGAATTGAATGTCTTAGAGATTTTGTGCTTTATGATTTATTTAATCATTTAAATTACCAAACACATTAACAATATTGTGTATTGGTTTTTATGTTTCAGGCTACGTTCTATTGAAAATGCAAAGTCATGTGTAGAGCTTGCAAAGGGTCATGAAATGAAGCAACGATTCGTATGAAAGAAATTTCAAGTCTAGGATGTAAAAGGATATGATCTGTGATTGTAAGCGACTCTTTTTGGTGTTGCTTGTACATTTCATTATGCTTATTTTTTGTATTAGAGAATGCTTTTGTTGGAATACAATTTGAATGGTATGATATTGTTTCTATTATTAATTCATATTATAGAATTTGGTATTATACGAAGAAAAATTTTACGATAAATATATTAATTTATTGTATTTGTATTAAATGAAAAAGAATAAAAAAAGTGTTGCAATAGAGCATAAATAGTGTCACATATATTTTGTTGAAAGACCATAAAAGTGTCACATTTGATAAATAAAGTGTTGCCATAGCTTAATGGCAATATATCAAAAAAGTGTTGCATTAGAATGTAAAAAGTGTTGCATCTTAAAAGTGTCGCAATTATAAAATATATGCAACACTTTTAAAATGTGTTGCATATTTTGAGAAAAGTGTCGCTTTAGACCTAAGGCGACATTGGCTAAGGTGGCATTTGATAAAGTGTCACATTAGCCCTAATGCAACACTTTTAAGGCCTAATGCGACATTTTGTCGGTGTTACATTAGGGTCATTTTGTAGTAGTGAGGTTTACAACATAATCGCAGTTTAGTACAGTTCACCCTGATTAAACTAACATAATTTCTCTGACCATCAGATACACATACTGACTACACCATCCCAAAATAAACTATCACATGTAGTTCTAAACATTACACAGAAACAGATTCAAGTCTTCAAGTAAAACATCAAATCTATCTCTGCGACTGCTGCTGCTGCGACCCTTTCTGATTCCTTGAACACGTTAGACTCGAAGACATAAGCTGGAAAGCTCGCGAGTACGCGAGGGTTAGACACTACACAATAATCACATAACACATAGCACATAGCACGAATAACAGTCCTTGTCCCTGGCACCCAACACGCATCTCAGGTATAATCACAAAAGACTGATATGTGAAACATAATTCGCAATCCCTGTGGGGACCCTTCCCCGTCTAACTAACCGCACACAGCAGTGGTTATCAAAACCCTGTGGCTCAGGAGCAACCCAGCCACAGGCCCTGTCGTATATATACGCCCCAAGTACTGTTAGCGACAGTCAGCCTGCGCGATCCCTTATCGTGAATCCCTGTCCGTATGGGAAATATCACGGACTCCCTGGAATAGATCTCATATTGTGCATACACAACACATATAACAGGATAAAAGCATACCTGAAGTTCACGTCCCTGTCTCATACACAACACATATAACAATAGCTACACAGCTAAATTCCCACAAAGAGGCGCGCATTTGGAAAAGAACTCGAGTACTCACCTGACTGATCTGATTAGTTCATGGAACTCCCAAATCTCTAATCTGATTCAGTTCGCTGGCTGCTCGTCCCTGTAAACGCACGACGCCCAACTGTCAATTCAGACCCAACTAATATATAAAACAGACCCTGACACGACTCTTTAACCGAACCGAACCCGACAAACAATCTCGACCGAATCCCGATGCCCAGGCAAAACCCGGTCCAAAATCCCCTACTGAACCCGACCGGAGATCCGCGATCACGGCCCGCGCCCGGCCCCAACCGCAACTGCGCTTCACTTGCCTGCGTCGCCACCACGACTGGGGATCGCGACCGCAACCCCCTGCGGCTGGCTCTCCCTCTGTTTCGCTGATCGAATCTGACCAGGGGTGAAACCCCCCCCCCCCCCCACCAAAACCCGATTCAAGCAGCAGTAACTCATAAAATCAGTAGCTAACCTCCCCTATAAGATTTTAAGCTAACTCTCAAATCACAACAACATATAACACGAAAATTGGAACCCAAATCAGTGATTCCTTACCTTTACAACCTTAAGGCTCAAGAACACACAAAATGGGGATGATGAAAGTCAGATCCGAATTTTCAGCACCCAATTCCTTGGATTTAGAAGGCTTCTTGCTGCTATCACAGAAACACATATACACGTTTCTAACTTTGGCAAGGAGGAGAAGAAAGTAGTGTTCAAAAAGAAGCTAATATATATAACTTTCTAGTTTTGGCAACCCGGTACCCCATAACCCAAACCTGATAACACATTTTCAATATTAATACCATTTTAACCCATTTAGTCCAGTGATCTCAAATATATAATTAATCCACGAAAATTATAATCCGGTGACACGCAATCACAATCCCGACACGTATCAATCCACTAAACGGGATATAACTGGACCAACCCAATATTATTAAAATAGTTATCCACTAAAATAAATCCAGGTACCAGGTCCAAAAAACCGGATGTTACATATTTAAAGCAACTCAATAAAGTAAAAGAGAGAATAAGAAACAACTAACCTTCGGAGAAAATCGATTTCCCACGCGAAGAACACTTCCATAGCAGACTCTGATCTGACGGCTAGTGCCCAAAGTAGGAACACCTCTAATGGTTCACACCCAATGAAGCAAAAAGAGTATTTATAACTATGTTCTAAGTTCCAATTATCTTGGAGTCTCAAAACATGGATCCCTATTAGAAACTAGGAACTTAATATTATGAATGAATGATTTGGAAGCTAGCTTACAACCCTATTTATAGCTGAGGGAAACCCTAAATTAGGGTTGCAGATGAGATAAGGGAACCCCCTATAGGGGCCGGCCACATACCCTAAGCCCATTAGGCCCTATACTTCTTTAATTAATTCTATTAGTTTCTGATTAATCTATTAACTATTAATAAATTAACAAACTAACTCATTAATTAATTGAAAACTTTGATTCCCAGCATGATTTTGCACTCAAAAACAATAAGCAGACGATTTGTATTAAGAATATGAAGATTACAAAGAGAGAATTTTAGACACTCAATTTCGATGAACTTTCACACTCTCAAAACACACACTTAGGTGGAGGCTACTTGAGGCTTCTTTCAAAACCCTAGGAGAAAATTTTAATTTATACCTAAGCTTAAATTGGGAGTTTGTCCAAACACTCCCCTCAAAGTCTAAGAATTTGATATTCCTCCCAAGGTAAACTATTCCTATTTATAAATTGAAACTAGACGTTTATTACATTTAATTATACACTATATTAGGGCTAACAATTTCCCCTTTAGTGTATAATTAAATATTTACAATTAAGTGAAATTACACAAGCTTGAATTACAAGAAATAAAATTTCTAACAATCTCCCCTTCTTGTAATCAAGGCTTGTATTCTTCTGAAGTCTTGGGCTCTAAACTCTGATCTCTGAACTTTGAAATGATCTCCTAACTTTAAAGTATCTCATTGATCTTCTTAAGATGACTCTCCCCTTAAATCTTTTAGATCAGTGACTCTCCCCTTGCATTTAGTAGGTTTTTCTCCCGTTAAGAACTTCAGCATACTTTGCAACTCTTTTCAAAATATTCTCCCCCTCATGATGATCATGAGAATTATGATCATTATGTAATCACTTCAGCTCTCCCCTTCAAATGAACAACCTCAATGTGTCGTCAAATAAATAAATGATCTTCATAGCTACTTCTGACATCAAATAAATAAAATCAATGATTTAATATTAGATATAATTAAAACGTGATAAAAGATTACTACCCACTCGGTAACTCATGACTAATAAAATTATTTATTTTGATCTAAATAAATTACAGTTATAAGTTATTACATTGAAATTATTGTTATTGGACTCAATTAATCAAATTAACTTACAATAGAATAATTCATTTTTATATAAACAAATGATCGTTATAGTTTATTTAGGAATTTATCAATATATGGCTCCACTTTTCAAACTAAATAAACTAAATAATAGAATAATATATTTTATTCTAAAAAATCGAATATTGTAATTTATTACGTGTAGTTAAATTACTACAAACATGAAATCATTTAGGCTTAACATTGCCATTGATTCATGTGAATTTGATATTTATGCAATGAAAAGAAAATATGAGACAAAAATATGTGTGATATTTAAAAAAATATTTTACTATTGCATTGACAATAATATTATATAGTTGTATATATCCTAAAACAAAATCATGTCAAACCAAAGTGAATTTTAACAACCACTATACTTGTTGTATTCAATTAAGTATAATATACAATTTCTCAAAACAAAATAAGATTGAACTCAAAAAATACTAACACGCGTATTCAAAAAACTGTTCCATAATTCATTTTCTAAAACCACTAAAAACGACAAATAGAAATGCAGAAGTGTGTAATTGATTGAAATGAATTCTAAAGTAATAACAAATATACACTTGGTAAGTCAAAAATTGTAGATAAATTATATAATGAAAATGTGGATGATATCGACCTTGATCATGTCAATGCTCATTCTACTATCATGCTTCTTCATCCTGCAACGATAAAATAAAAAAATATTAGAAACGTAAGCATACGATCTTTCTTTAAATTAATCATACATGAGAAATAAAAACAAAAATGACAGTGTCAAGTTTTATTAGGATTTTAGATTGCCTAAATACTCTAAAAAATGAAACAATCAATATGACATTTATGTGCAATTATAATGTGTACATGGTAGTTTACGTTTGAAAATTATGAGAGAATTTGAAAAGAATTAAGAAATCAATATGACATTTGTGTGCAATTATAATTTGTATATGATGCATATATTAGTTACTTGAACCTATTAAAATTCAAGATTTGTGCATGAATTTATTGTTTTTATATTTTTATGAAATTTGAATGTATTAATTTTAACTACAAATAATACAAATTTAAAACTTTAAATTATATATATTCTAATTAAATTATCTATAAAAGTTATTTGATTAATTATATGATTGACAATTTTGATTCCCAGTATGATTTTGCACTCAAAGACAATAAGCAAACGATTTGTATTAAGAATATGAAGATTACAAAGAGTGAATTTTAGACACTCAATCTCTATGAACTTTCACACTCTCAAAACATACACTTAGGTGGAGGCTACTTAGAGGCTTCTATTTGAGGCTTCTTTCATAACCCTAGGAGAAAAAGATTATTTATATCTAAGCTTAAATTGGGAGTTTGTCCAAACACTCCCCTCAAAGTCAAGGAAATTGAGATTCCTCCCAAAGTAAACTATTCTTATTTACAAAATGAACTTATACTTTTATTATATTTAATAATACACTATATTAGGGCTAACAATCTCCCCTTTAGTGTATAATTAAATATTTACAATTAAGTGCAATTATACAAGCATGAATTACAAGAAATAAAATTTCTAACATTAATTATAATCAATTATTAAGTTTCTAATTAATTTATTAAACATAATAAATTAATTAACTATTTATATAATATTAATTCTAATTAAAACTATATCACATAGTTATTTGATTCTCTTTATGGTTCAGTGAGGGCAACCCAAAAAGGACCCTAGTAAGTAATGATAAATTTACAATTTAGTTATGACTTGGACACTAAATCCAACATGTTTCTCTCAAACTGTTTGAGTTCTTCCTGCATGGCAGTGATCCAATTGTCATCTTTTAGTGTATCATCAATTTCCTTTGGCTTCATTAGGGACACAAAACTTGAGAACATACAGATGTTCCCAAGACTGCCCCACCTTGTCTATACACCTTTATTGATGTCTCCTATTATTTGATCATTTGGGTGACACCTGATCCACTTAGGATCATGTTTCATTGATGATTCCTCTGTATCTTGAGCACTAGTTTCATTCACAACATATCTTGTACAACAGCTTTCATGATTGTCAGACGTACTGATATCTTGAGCTTGTTCATCTGTAGAGGAAGTGACATTGGTGTTGAACACATCAACAGAGGATTCAGGGAAATCAGCATTAATTGGTTCTTGGCATGGTACATCAACTATATCAGTGCACTTATTCACACAGGGTGAACCAATATATTCATCATCATGTCCATTATGGTTAACAGGTTCCACTCTGGATGATGTGGATGCTTTTGAGTCCTTTTCTTCAGCATTTGAGTGTAGAAGATCATCAAAGCTGAAGTCTCCTAAAACTGTTTCAGGTTCAACTTTGAGTGAATGATTAGCAAACTCTTCAAAGGTGACATTGATGGATTCATCTACTACCTTTCTCCTGGGGTTGTATACTCTGTAGGCTTTGGAAACAGCTGAGTATCCAACAACCACCCTTCATCAGCTTTGGGTTCAAACTTAGCTAGCTAATCCCTTTCATTCAAAATAAAGCAGGGGCATCCAAACACAAGGAAATAGCTTATATTTGGATTTCTCCCTTTGAGTAGTTCATAAGGAGTTTTATTGAACCTTTTCACCCCTAAGAATTTGTTATAAGTGAAGCAAGCAGTGTTGACAGCTTCAGCCCAAAATGATGAAGGGAGACCTGATGCACATTGGATAGTTCTAGCAGCTTCTATAAGAGACGTGTTTCTCCTCTCAGCAACTCCATTTTGTTGTGAAGTTCTTACTGTTGAAAAGTTTTGAGAAATGCCTCTTTCTTCACAAAAGTCCTCAAGAATATTGTTTTTGAATTCAATACCCTAATCACTTCTAAGTTGCTTGACTTGGGAAGAATTTAGAACCTCCATCTTTTTTATAAATCCAATAATTTCTCTGGCAGCCTCTACTTTGTTCTTTAGGAAGATCACCCATGTATACCTAGAGAACTCATCAACCATTACTAAGGTGTATCTTCTACCTCCTAGGTTTGAGACATTTACAGGTCCAAACAACTCCATATGGATTAAGAAGAGAGGTAAATCAATAGAGAAACTATGTTTAGACTGAAAAGATGTTTTTCTCTGCTTGCCATTCTCACAAGCTGAGCAAAGTTTATCCATAACAAAGGTTATAGAAGGCAAACCTGTTACCAACTCTTTCTTACAGAGTTTGTTGATGTTCTTGATGTTCAGGTGTGAGAGACTTTGTGCCATAACCAGTTGAGGCCTGCAATACTCCTTGAGATGAAACGGGTCTCAATTGTTTGATCAACATATTTTATATCTACAATGTATACCCCTTTTCTTTCTTTGTGCACACAGCACAACGTTACCCTAAGGATCCAGTATGTACCTTAGGTGCTCATCAAAGTTAACCTTGTACCCAGCATCACACAGTTGACTAATGCTCACAAGATTGTGTTTTAGCCCAGACACATAGGCTACTTTGTTGAAATTTACAGCACCTGCATAAAGGGTTTCATATCGTTCTGTCGATCCTTAGACATTGTCACTAAAAGTGACTTTTGGGCCTTTTTTAGGCTTGAGGTCACTCAGCAGATCCTTGCAACCTATCATGTGGCCAGAGAAGCCACTGTCCAAGTACCAAACCTGGCTTGGTTGTTTAACCTGCAGAGTAACAAGATGAAACATTATTCCTTAGGGGAACTCAACACAGGGATGAGTTCTCCATCTTCATCAACCTTTGTTGATGAACCACTCAGATCAACACTAATATTCCCTGTTTGGATTGTATCTGCTGGGATACTCTTCTCAATGACATTATTACTTCCAACATAGCGTGCTTTTGCAGTATTAGAATTAACATAGTCAATGGGCCTTATGTCCTCAATTTCAGGACAATCTTTAGCCATGTGAGTTTTCTTTCCACATCTGTAACATTTTCTATTTAAATTTCTAAAAGAAGAACTCTCAGAAACAGATTCCGAATTTTCTCTGTTGGTCTTACCAACAGGTTTTGCAAAGATTTGACTTGTTTTAGATAGACCAACAGATTTTATGGGAAGATCCACTATAACAACTTTTCTTGTTTCTTCTTTCCTCTTTTTAGGAGGACAGAGATCAAATATAGGCTATATAACTGTCTTTTGTCCTTCCAAATGTTTGGAACACCTATTTCCAAATTTCTCAGGTTGAGCAATGTCTTTTCCTTTGCCTTTACTGAGTTTTGATGACTTTTGCAAACTTGTGGTAGCATGGTTGTAACATCCTAGAATTTAAATTGTTGTAATCGAAGTTTATTAGTTTAAAATTTGAATTTAATGTAATTAAGTTGGAATATGAAAGATAAAAATGCATTTGAAAATTTAAAAAGTTGGTTGCTAAGAATTTCGAATTATTATTATTAACTATGAGGAATTATAACTCAATAGTGATGATAAAATAAAGATGGAAATCTTTATTTCATGAAATCTTATAAGTAGAGGGCTAAATGTGCCAATAGTCGAACCTTGTGTAAATCTGATGCTCTCTGGAAACACTTTTTCTTTGTTAGGGGATCTACAAAAAATACCCCTAGCTAGCTCAGGTTCTTCAATCAGCTTATCTTCCTCATGCTCCACTCCCTTAGGCAGGCTGTGATCTGCTCCTTTGATTTCCACGGCTACATCACCTTGATTAATCATTATCAGGAGTTCTTCCAGCTCAGTATCCTTTCTTCTCCTCCTGGCCTTTATCTTGGGTTCAACCACTGAGGTACCCTTGATTTGTTCTTCTGTGTTCAGGCCAAGATTCTTCACTCTCTCCATTAATGATTTGACACATGCCCTGGTAGTCTTAGCAGTTTCAGACTTAGACTGGCTCAGGGATACTGCCAATTCTACCCATTCTCTGAATCCCATTTGAGCAACATCAGTGTGTTCATATGCTTCCAGTTCTGGACCTTCAGCACCCATTCTGGTTATATGTAATTTCCACTGTTTGCCTTTTCTTGAAATGGGAACAGCTTTGACAATGGTCTCCTTAGCAAGTCTTCTGTATGCAACATCAAAGAACTTTTTCCTTGCCAGGTTGTCAAAGTGAATCTGGGATCTTGCAGAGGAGGATGCTTGCTTAGGCTTAGTCATAGAGACCTGAGCACCCTGTTCCTTCTCTCCTTCCTTTTCAACCACTGACTCTTTGGCAGCCTCTAATAGTTTCCTTCGGACATCCAAGGAGGGCATTTTAATTTTTCTTGCCTCCTTGTATGCAAAGGCTTTTGCAGCTTTAGCAGAGGCCTCATCAGTCTTTAGCTTTTCAAAGGCTTTAAGTTGTTCATCTTTGAACTCATAATAGGTTTTCATAGAGACACCCATTTCTTTTGCTCTGGACTTATCAAACTTCAGTTGAGCAGCTTTGAGGTAGTCAGGGTCTACTAAGTCTTTCTTCTTCCCTTTAGCTGTTGTTGATGGAACTGCTTCAGGTTCCTCTTCCTCTTCTTCTTTTTCTTGTTCAGTATCAGATGTCTCCTTCTGCTTGACCTGTCCCCAGGAATGGATTCCTCCCCCTTAGATGGTGCAGGGTTTGGAGATCCAGCCTGAGTAGGCTGAGCAGCTTCAGTTGAATGGGAGACATCCACAATAGGAACTGTATGACCTCTTTGTGAGGCACCTGCTGCTTGACCTATAGATGTTGATTTCTAATTAGAAGGAAATGAAGATTTCTCCCCCTTAGACTTGGTCTTTGAGGCAGATATCTTCTCCCCCTTTGAAAGAGATGGCACATAGCCTTCAACACTTGGTCTGCCTGAAGAAACAAATTCAGCAGGCATAGCAGCAGTTTTGGCAGCAGGTTTGGGGCCAACCAGACTATGCACTAAGAAAGCCAAGTTGTCCTTTACCTCTACAAGTTGGGTAAGGCAGGTCTGAAGAGAGGTAGTTTGGGAAGCAGCAAGAGAGGAAAGCTTAGAGAGGGCTTTCCTGTCAGAAGCTGTGAACGGCAAACTTTGAAGCTGTGCAAGATGTAGTTCAAGAAAATCTTGCACATCATCAAGGTTTGATGACACAGAATTGGACAGAGAGACTATTAAAGTGTTTAAGCTGGCCAATGTAGAAGGAAGAGTAGTTGTGCAAGTGTTTAGGAGAGTGGATAGCTGTTGGGAGACAGCTGCCAGAGAGGACACAAAGTCCTATTGAGTAGAAAGGATAGAGGAGAGGGTAGTGGAGATTGTTTGCAGCTGTGCAGTGAGTGCAAGCAACTGTGAGGATTGATCAGCTTGAGGAGGAGGGGCTGGAAAGGAATTCTCGAACGAATCAAAGAATCCTTTAAGATGTGCAGACACAGAGTCTGAGATGATGGTTGGTAGGGAGGTCATGGAGTTTTCCAGAGAACCAACTTTGTTGGTCAGCAATGATAGCTGATCCTTCAAAGGAAGATCTTTGGGTGATGGAAGAGTATGTGTGGATTGTTTGGATTGTGTTGAGGGTGAAGAATGAGAATGAGATGAGGATGAGGCAGGTGTTTGAGGATTGGTGGGGGAAGGTAGGGATACTTTAGAGAGAAGTTCCATAGCCTGGGCATAGGTGAGATGGCCCAGCTTGGAAGGGTCAATGGATCCTCCAGCAGTGGCTATTTCTGCATCATGACGAAAAGTGGTAGGAGTTGGTGGCCTTTTAGATGCTGCTTGTGTTGCAACACCTTCATCAAAACCTGGGGTGGTTCCATCAGCAGTACCTTGGTTTATAGGTACCTCTTCATGGGGAGTGGGGATTAGGGAAGACAAAAACCCCGAACCCGATGGGGAAACCCGAAACCCGAACTTTTCGGGGCGAGTTTGGGGATCTTAGCGGGGATTTTATCGGGTACGGGTTGGTGATAGGGGGACCAATCACCGCCCCGCCCCGCCCGATAGTATTTATATTATTTTTCATATATATATATATATATATATATATATATATATACATATATATATGTGTATATATATACATATATATATATACATATATATATATATATATATATATATATATATATATATATATATATATATATATATATATATATATATATATATATATATATATATATATATATATATATATATATATATATATATATATATATATATATATAGACACACACATAGATATACCTTCTTTATTTAATTATGTTATAAATATATAATAATCTATGATTAATATCTACGTAATTTTGTTTGTTAATGTAATTGTATCGTTATTCTTTATCTACGATAATGCAAGTGTGTTGTTATTTAGTTTTATTTGGTTATGTTTCATATAAATTTTTATCTTTTATTGTTAAAAAGATATATGATATCGTTAGAAAGTTTATCAATTTTAATCTTTCAGACGGGTTTTAGGTTTGGGTTTGTATATGTAAACAGAAAACGAAAGACATTAACGAGTAATTGAGTCTTATTGGGTACCCATTGGGGACCCAAAACCCGTGGGGACCCGATGGGGATCCACGATAAGAAACCCGATGTGAATGGGGTGGGGACCGGGGGACTAATCCCCGCCCCGAACCCACCCCAATGCCATTCCTAGTGGGGATGTGCATTTCAACATCAGCAATGGCGAAACCTGCTGATGGAGTTTGCATTTGAGGGGCATCTTCACCAGAGGGATGATCCATTCCCTGTGGTTCATCAGCTTGAGGAGAGCGTCCTTCAACAGCTATTGGGTGTACAACAGCTGCATCACCAGGAGCAGAAATTTGAGGCTGAACTGCTGGATGGTCTGTTCCAGCAGCTTTGGCACCTCGTGCAGACTCACATGGTGTATGAGAAGTTTGAGGTGGAGACTGTGTGGACTTAGTGTGGAGTGGAGTGGACTCCTATCTTTCAATACCCTCAGCCTATTGGGAGGCTGGGATACTTGATTTGGTAGTCTCCTGGTGTACAACTGGTTCCTGTTGGGAGGAACCAGAGGGTCTAGGCTGACTCTGTGTTGACTCAGGTTGGAGTGAAGCCTGTTCCAAAGATGCTTAACCTTCTCCCAAAATAGGAGAGGCAGCAGGGGTAGCTTCTCTTTCAACTGAATCCTGTCGAGAGGGGCCAGAGGGGCTAGTTTGGGTAGATGGTTTCTTCCTAGCTAAGGATTTTCTCCTTGAACATTGAGACATTGTGTGGGATTGAGGAGAACTAGCAGGAAGTTGTGTATGGACTGGTGATGAGACTGGGTCAGATCAGGTGGGTTAACCTGTTCCATGGTCTTAGGTGCCACAGAGGCACCAGCCACAAAGGCTTCAGGTAAAACGTATGAACCAGGGTGAGAAGTCTGCTCCCCCTTAGCCACTGAGGCTGATGGGGCAGATTTTGACTTAGCTATTTTAGCCTTCTTGAGGACAGGCTCAGCTTCAGTCGATTCCAGGCCTCTCTTGATAATTTTAGGCCTGGATTTGGATTTTCCTTTGGGAGCAACCACCGAATCCACCCTCACAGCAGAGGGTCCTTCCACAATGCCAAGTAACCTCCTCATTGGTCTAGAGAGAGGAGGTTCATTTGTGTCACACCCTGTTACCCCGGTTGGCAACGAAGCGAGACGTCGCGGAAGCGTAACCATAATCATAATGAACGACCACTATATGGAAGTTTTTAAAATACATCGTTGAAACTTTAAAACATAGTAATGTTTTACATAGTCTGATATGAGTAAAGGAGTTCACAAAAATACAGAGATTTAATTACATAATTAAAATATCCAAAATAATGCAGTTAAATCTCCGTCGGTTTGAAAATGAGTGCGACTCCTTAAGTGCGGAAGCTTGAAAATAATTCTGATGTGATGGACTTGCCTTAATTTCCTGAAAATACACGCTAAAATACGTCAACAAAAATTGTTGGTGAGCTCATAGGTTTACACGTAAATCTGACTTGTATGGACAACAATAATAGAGATTGAATTTATAAAATCATAAATTCCATGTTATGTATTACATATAAACCATCATGCAACCGAAGCTTAATTAAAATGAGTTTGCCCTGTGCAGTATTCCCATACGTAATACCGTGTGTTGAATATATATGCACCCGCTGTTAGCCGACCCGAACTAACCCGAGTGGGGGACATGACTCCCAATAGATCTATCCACAATATATTCGCACTTACAAATAAATGCAATTAACGGTTCATGATATAAGGGCTGATGGAACCACATGTGTAATACATAATAGAAATGAAGATGTTTTCGTGTCCATATAAAAACGAAGCATGTATTTCATCCCCAAAACATAACAGTGTGAAAATAGGGGCTATGAGAACTCACCGAGATTGCGATGGCAAAAACGAGCGTAAAAAGCTATTTAGCGTAAATGGATGGATGATGCGTCGAGTGAGTTTAATCGAGCCCTAAATGATAATAGGGACTTAATATCTCTAATATATGATAATATATATATTTATAGATTTTTATGTCTTAAATCACCCAACATTACAAGTTTATAATTAAAACCCGCTTAAAACGTCAAGTTTATATATATATATATATATATATATATATATATATATATATATATATATATATATATATATATATATATATATATAATTTTCCAGGTTTTTCGGAGGTTTTTCGGCCTACTTTGAGGCTGTTTTTGACCAAGCTCCAAAATGTTTTAGGCTTTGGTTTTCTAGGGCATTAAACTACTATATACAAAGGTTTTTTCTAGAATCAAGAACGTCTATTTTTCGAGATGTTTAGGTTGGTGAAAAAGCTCGTTAAAAACCCTATGTTGGCCATTTTTGAGCTGTCAAACTTTCGGTTTCCCAAATAATTTCTGGAGGTCTTAAACTCCAAAATAAATTATGAAAACTTCCAGATCTATAGTTAAGACATAGATCTAACTTTTGAGATAAGAATCAACTCATTTCGTTAAGTTATGAATTAGTTATGATTTTTCAAAGTCGATATAAATTTTCTGCCGAAAATCCGCAGTTTATAAACTTGAAACAACTCATGATTCTTGTTGTTTATTCAAAGACTACTTGTATAAAAGTTATAAAACACATATATATTACTTGTTTTCATAATATTAACACTTTTATAATGTGTTCATATATTCATAAACACATTTAAAGAAACAACTTAAAAATAAAAAACTAGAAACTTATAAACTTGAGTTTTTATGAGACTTGTTGTTGTTGGTGATTATATATATTATGCAAGACTTATATAAACATAAATGTAAGATGAAATAAGCTAGTATTTACTTACTTTGATGTGTTAGAAAGATGCAAACTAGAAGAAGTTGGATCTTGAATTGAAGCACCAAGAATACTTGCATAAAATGAAGAACACTTGAAAAGAAAAAAGTTTGTAGTGTGAGTGTGTGTGGGAGCCGGGTATAAGAGGAGAGAAAAGAGAATTATGGTGTGATAAAAATGAAGATAGAACTCTCTATTTATAGAGGAAAAGTTGATCTTTCAAAGTGGAGGTGGAGTGTAAGATCATGTTTGAAATGAAAGGGTGAGGAGTGTGAAAGATTTGATTATGAAAGGTTATGGAGTTGGGAAATAAAAAATTGAAATCAAATATTGGGTAGTACTGCCCTATGGCCGGCCACCTATTGGTATTTCTATGTATTTTTTTTGTATAAATGTATTTCAAGGTGTATTCTTGTATTTCCCTTTTTATGTAATTTCATAAATACTTTTGAATGCATCGTTTTAATGAATTGTTTTAGTCTTGCATAATTAATGTTAAGTAATTGTATTAGTGTAAGATTAGTGTCACTAATCATAATTTGATTATGTACTTAGTTGAATTAATCACTCATATCGTAAATTGATCGGATTAATTGATTTCCCGATTCATCGCACCGATGAATTTGATTCTAATTGAGTTGAATTTTCTAATAAACCTTGTTAATCACTTGATTAATTTCTAATGACCACTGATTAGGTTATAATTGACTATTAAATACAGATTAGGTCATTGTTGCTAACCTGGTTTAGTGCCGGATGTTACAGTCTCCCCCTGTTAAGAAGAATTTCGTCCCAAAATTAGCTCGTGTTCTCCACTTCTTGAGTATTTGAGAACAGATGAGGATATTTTTCTCGAAACTGGTCTTCGCGTTCCCACGTAAACTCAGGACCTCGCTAAGAGTTCCATCTGACTTTTATTATCGGGATCCGGCTGTGCATTAGTTTCTTGACTTCTCGGTCCATTATTTCCACGGGTTTTTCAATAAAGTTCAACTTATCGTCAAACTCCAGCTCGTCCATGGGTATAACGAGTTATTCATCAGCCAGACACTTCTTAAGATTCGACACGTTGAAGGTATTATGAACGTTACTAAGTTCTGGGGGCAGATCGAGCAGGTAAGCTACCGGGCAAATTCTTTTGGTGATCTTGAATGGTCCGATATAACGAGGATTGAGTTTTCCTCGTTTCCCAAAACGGATTACACCCTTCCAAGGCGAGACTTTCAACATTACTTGATCTCCCTCTTGGAATTCCAAATCCTTCCGTCGAACGTCTGCATAACTTTTCTGTCGATCCCGCGCGATCTTTAACCGGTTACAAATCTGGGCTATCTTTTCTGTAGTCTCCTGGATGATCTCGGGTCCAGTAATCTGACTATCTCCTACTTCAGCCCAACAAAGTGGTGATCGACACTTTCGCCCGTAGAGTGCCTATAATGGGGCGGTCTTAATACTTGAGTTATAGCTGTTGTTATAGGAAAACTCCACTAATGGCAGGTGTCTGTCCCAACTTTTGCCAAAGTCGATAACACATGCCCTTAGCATGTCTTCCAACGTCTGAATCGTCCTTTCACTCTGACCATCCGTTTGCGGGTGGTAGGCTGTGCTCATATCTAGACGTGTACCCAGTGCTTCTTGCAATGATTGCCAAAATCTTGATGTGAATCGGCTGTCCCTGTCTGATATAATTGATACTGGCACTCCATGCCTTGAGACGACTTCTTTAAGATAGATTCGTATTAACATATCCATCTTATCAGTCTCCTTCATTGGCAGGAAGTGTGCGGTCTTGGTAAGTCGATCCACAATCACCCAAATGGTGTCATAACCTCCAGAAGTCTTCGGCAACTTGGTGATGAAGTCCATGGTGATGTTTTCCGACTTCCACCGGGGTATTTCTGGTTGAACTAGCAATCGTGATGGTTTCTGGTGCTCAGCCTTAACCGTCAAACATGTTAAGCACTTGCTGACATAGGTAACAATGTCAGCCTTCATGTTTGGCCACCAGTACATTCCCTTCAAGTCGGGGTACATCTTATCTGACCCTGGATGAATAGCATATCTTGTTTTATGCCTTTCATCCATGATCAGTTTCCTTACTCCTCCAAATTTTGGTAGCCAAATTCTGCCCATGAAGTACCGACATCCATCTGACTTGATTTCGAACTGCTTATCCATACCTCTCAAGGCTTCATCCAGTAGATTACCCTCCTTGACTGCTTCTTCTTGTGCCTCGCGGACTTGAGAGTTTAGGTTTGACTGTATAGTCATGACCAAAGCTCGGACTCTCAATGGCTTAACCCGTTCCTTTCGGCTCAGGGCATCAGCTACGACATTCGCCTTCCCCGGAAAATAAAGAATTTCGCAGTCATAATCGCTAAGCAGTTCAACCCAACGACGTTGCCTCATATTTAACTCTTTTGGATTCAGGATATGCTGAAGGCTTTTATGGTCTGTGAACACCGTGCACTTAGTTCCGTACAGGTAGTGCCTCCATATTTTGAGAGCAAACACCACTGCTCCAAGCTCCAAGTCATGAGTCGTATAGTTCACCTCGTGAATTTTGAGCTATCGTGATGCGTAAGCAATGACTTTATCCCTTTGCATGAGCACACATCCTAATCCATTGTGTGAGGCATCACAGTAGACCACAAAATTTTCAGTCCCTTCAGGTAAGGACAGAATTGGTGCACTACACAATCTTTGCTTTAACTGCTGAAACGCCTTTTCCTGCTCTTCACCCCAGATATATTTTACATCCTTCCGAGTCAACTCTGTTAGGGAACCTGCTATCTTTGAGAAGTTTTCAATAAATCGCCTATAATAACCGGCAAGTCCTTGAAATTGGCGGATTTCCGTGGGAGTTCTAGGAGTCGCCCAGTTCTTTATGGCCTCGGTTTTTGATGGATCAACTTGGATTCCCTGGCTGTTGATCACGTGTCCAAGGAATTTAACTTCTCGCAACCAAAATTCACATTTTGAAAATTTGGCGTATAACTGCTCCTTCTCTAACAACTCCAAGATCAACTTGAGATGTTGTTCGTGCTCCTCCTTATTTCTGGAGTAGATGAGGATATCGTCTATGAACACTATTACAAATTTGTCCAGATACGATTTACACAATCGATTCATGAGGTCCATGAATACGGATGGTGCGTTGGTCAAACCGAATGGCATCACCTGGAATTCGTAATGTCCATAACGAGTTCTGAATGCTGTCTTGGAAATGTCTTCTTCCTGAACCTTTACTTGATGATAACCGGATCGCAGATCAATCTTAGAGTAGAAGCTAGATCCCTGTAGTTGGTCAAACAGGTCGTCAATTCTGGGAAGGGGGTAGCGGTTCTTTATGGTGAACTTGTTTAGCTCTCGGTAGTCTATGCAGATCCTGAAAGATCCGTCTTTCTTTTTCACGAACAAAACCGGAGCTCCCCAAGGTGAGGAACTTGGTCGAATGAATCCTTTATCCATCAACTCTTGTAATTGATTGCATAGCTCTTGCATTTCAGAAGGAGCGAGTCTGTATGGAGCTCTTGGGACCGGTGCAGCTCCCGGCACTAAATCGATTTGAAACTCCACTTGCCTAGCTGACGGAAGCCCATGCAAATCTTCTGGGAAAACCTTCGGATAGTCACGAACCACTGGAATATCCTCGAGTCGTTTCTCCTCCGACTCTTTTTCTGCAATATGTACTAATACCGCATGGCAACCTTTTCTAAGACACTTTAATTTTCTTAGGCCGGATATGACATTCAGCTGACGGTTCTTTCTTTCCCCTTGGACTGTTAGAACCTTCTTCTTGTGGAGTGGTATCCGTACCACTTTCTTACCGCACAAAATCTCGGCATGATTGTGTGACAACCAATCCATGCCAATTACTACATCAAAACTTTCGAGTTCTATAGGCATCAAGTCTATCTTAAAGGGATGATCTGCCAGCTTCAGTGTGCATTCCTTAATAATACTACTTGCCTCTATTATTTTGTCGTCAGCCCGTTCTATAGTATAAGAGTTGTCTAAGGGAAAAGGAGTGGTATTCAATTGCTTACTAAACTTATCAGATATAAAGCTCCTTTCAGCCCCAGTATCAAAGAGTACGTAAGTGTAAATGTCATTTAAAAGAAACGTACCTGATGCCACATGAAGGTCCTGACGAGCGTCACCTGCTCCTAACACAAAAGCTCTCCCCTGAGCTCCTCCACCATTTCTCAACTTCGGGCACTCACTCCTGAAGTGCCCGGCTGCTCCACATTCATAGCAGCCTCTCTGATTTCCGCCATTGACACCCGCGGTTCCAAATTTACAGTCCTTGGCCACATGACCAATACGTTTGCATTTTCCACAAGGGGTTGGGCAGGGACCCTTGTTGTGATGAAAGGTGCATTGGGTGTAGAAAGGCTTGGTACCTGTGTAGCCCTTCCTTGACTCAGCTCCTGCTACATAAGCCTTGATGGTCTCGGGCTTCTTGGATTGCGAGCCCGTATTCCTCCCGGACTTGTCCTCCCACTTCCTCTTGTTTTCCCCGGCCTTGGCTTCATTTCTCCGGGACACTTGATCCATAAGATTGTTGGCCATTCTGATGGCATCCTGTATGGTGGATGGGTTGGAGGCAGTGACATTTCCTTGAATTTGAGGAGCGAGTCCCCAAATGTAACGCTCGATTTTCTTGTATTCAGGGGTCACCATCTGAGGGCACAGAATGCTCAGTTCGTGGAATCGGTTGGTGTACCCAGCTACATCCGTTCCCTTCATAGCCAGATTCCAAAACTCTGACTCCATCTTCTGTAGCTCATTTCTTGGGCAATACTCATCGGTCATCATTTGTTTCAACTCGGTCCAGGCGAGTTGGTAAGCTGTATCAATTCCCACAGACTGGGTATACGAGTTCCACCATGTCAAGGCGTTGTCTTGCAGAGTGTGGGTGGCGAACTTTACCTTGTCTCCTTCAATGCATCCGCTAACACAGAAGACAGACTCCAACTTTTCGAACCATCGTACTAGTCCGACGGCTCCTTCAGTTCCATTGAAGTATCGGGGCTTGCAACTCAAAAACCCCTTAATTCCACAACCCTTTGGATGGGTTTCAGTTCCTCCCATGGTGCGGCTAGCATCACCATCTCCATTAGCTGAACTGTTTCTGTTGGTCTCGTAAGTGGCTATAGCAGCAGCCACTCTTTGTGCAACTAGTTCCTCAATTTCGGCAGCGCTCATAGCTCGTCTTGGCGGCATTATCTTAAAGTTTAAAGAAAAGAGCATAGTGTAAGAAGTTGAATCTTAAAGATGTAATTTTTCTTAAGGCACAACACTATAATCATCAAACACAATTTCATAAATAACTTGCAATTTTCATTAATCATTCATAACTTTCTTACATTGGGGCGGGTTATTACCCGAAAATTTTTAGTCCTACACTATTACATAATAATTTCCTAATATTACAAAGATAGAGGAGGGGGGGTACTAGGTGCGGGAGTGATCAGGGGTCTCTCCCTTTTCCAAGGCATTGAGGCGCTGTGTCAGCTCCTCATTACGGGCCTTGCTCTCGGCTAATCGTTGCCGAAGCTCATTTAGTCTCTCCTGCTGGATGGCGAGGGCGTGCTGGTTGGCCCAGTATAAGTTGGAGTTTTGTAACTCCTCCCGCTCTAAACGAGCGGTCATTTCTCCGATGTCTTGGTTAAGCAACCGAAGTTGGAGATCATGCCTTGAAGACCGTGCTACCAAGAGTGGTATGGTCTGTTCGGCGGGTTGGGTGAGTGACGGAATAGGTGCAGAGGATGGTCCTCCGATCTCAAAGTGGGAGGGGATTCCCTCCTCCCGCCTCCATTCTTGGAGGGTCTCGGGCATCCAGCCCCATCTTCGGGCGTCTACCCGTCGGTGCTGTTGTGAGGGATTGGGTTGGGGAGTTGAGATAGGAATAGACTCCTGTCCTGGCATGATCACCCTCTTTTGGGGTGTATACAACATTTTAGGGCCATTTGGGTAAGGGCGGTACTGCATGAATGATGGCTCTGCCGGGTGGTATGGAATGCGGGCGGGGACTGCTGGGGGCGGTGGATCCTCTCCGTCGTCATCTTCTTCCATAGGTTCCTCTTTTGACTCCTCCATTGGTTCTTCGGAGGGGTCTTCTTCTTCAGATGGTTCTTCTTCAGTGAAAACCTCAGTGACTGCGGGGCTCATAGGGGTGTACTCATCCTCTGAATCTGACAAGATGATCCTCTCCGGGTGGGACATGTTTTCTGCTATCAAGGTCCATGCATAGTCTTTTAGTTAGTTACAAGATATTTTCAAAATCAGTAAAACTTAAGTGCAGTTATAGTCTAGGGTACTAATGCAACCTAGTTCACTATAACTATGGCTCTGATACCAATGTGTCACACCCCGTTACCCCGGTTGGCAACGAAGCGAGACGTCGCGGAAGCGTAACCATAATCATAATGAACGACCACTATATGGATGTTTTTAAAATACATCGTTGAAACTTTAAAACATAGTAATGTTTTACATAGTCTGATATGAGTAAAGGAGTTCACAAAAATACAAAGATTTTATTACATAATTAAAATATCCAATATAATGCAGTTAAATCTCCGTCGGTTTGAAAATGAGTGCGACTCCTTAAGTGCGGAAGCTTGAAAATAATTCTGATGTGATGGACTTGCCTTAATTTCCTGAAAATACACGCTAAAATACGTCAACAAAAATTGTTGGTGAGCTCATAGGTTTACACGTAAATCTGACTTGTATGGACAACAATAATAGAGATTGAATTTATAAAATCATAAATTCCATGTTATGTATTACATATAAACCATCATGCAACCGAAGCTTAATTAAAATGAGTTTGCCCTGTGCAGTATCCCCGACTGTAATACCGTGTGTTGAATATATATGCACTCGCTGTTAGCCGACCCGAACTAACCCGAATGAGGCACATGACTCCCAATAGATCTATCCACAATATATTCGCTCTTACAAATAAATGCAATTAACGGTTCATGATATAAGGGCTGATGGAACCACATGTGTAATACATAATAGAAATGAAGATGTTTTCGTGTCCATATAAAAACGAAACATGTATTTCATCCCCAAAACCTGACAGTGTGAAAATAGGGGCTATGAGAACTCACCGAGATTGCGATGGCAAAAACGAGCGTAAAAAGATTTTTAGCGTAAATGGATGGATGATGCGTCGAGTGAGTTTAATCGAGCCCTAAATGATAATAGGGACTTAATATCTCTAATATATGATAATATATATATTTATAGATTTTTATGTCTTAAATCACCCAACATTACAAGTTTATAAACAAAACCCGCTTAAAACGTCAAGTTTATATATATATATATATATATATATATATATATATATATATATATATATATATATATATATATATATATATATATATATATATATATATATAATTTTCCAGCTTTTTCGGAGGTTTTTCGGCCTACTTTGTGGCTGTTTCTGACCATGCTCCAAAACATTTTAGGCTTTGGTTTTCTAGGACATTAAACTACTATATGCAAAGGATTTTTGGATTCAAGAACGGCCATTTTTCGAGATGTTTAGGTTGGTGATAAAGCTCGTTAAAAACCCTATGTTGGCCATTTTTGAGCTGTCAAACTTTCGGTTTCCCAAATAATTTCTGGAGGTCTTAAACTCCAAAATAAATTATGAAAACTTCCAGATCTATAGTTAAGACATAGATCTAACTTTTGAGACAAGAATCAACTCATTTCGTTAAGTTATGAATTAGTTATGATTTTTCAAAGTCGATATAAATTTTCTGCCGAAAATCCGCTGTTTATAAACTTGAAACAACTTATGATTCTTGTTGTTTATTCAAAGACTACTTGTATAAAAGCTATAAAACACATATATATTACTTGTTTTCATAATATTAACACTTTTATAATGTGTTCATATATTCATAAACACATTTAAAGAAACAACTTAAAAATAAAAAACTAGAAACTTATAAACTTGAGTTTTTATGAAACTTGTTGTTGTTGGTGATTATATATATTATGCAAGACTTATATAAACATAAATGTAAGATGAAATAAGCTAGTATTTACTTACTTTGATGTGTTAGAAAGATGCAAACTAGAAGAAGTTGGATCTTGAATTGAAGCACCAAGAATAATTGCATAAAATGAAGAACACTTGAACAGAAAAATGTTTGTAGTGTGAGTGTGTGTGGGAGCCGGATATAAGAGGAGAGAAAAGAGAATTGTGGTGTGATAAAGATGAAGATAGAACTCTCTATTTATAGAGGAAAAGTTGATCTTTCAAAGTGGAGGTGGAGTGTAAGATCATGTTTGAAATGAAAGGGTGAGGAGTGTGAAAGATTTGATTATGAAAGGTTATGGAGTTGGGAAATAAAAAATTGAAATCAAATCTTGGGTAGTACTACCCATGGCCGGCCACCTATTTGTATTTCTATGTATTTTTTTTTTGTATAAATGTATTTCAAGGTGTATTCTTGTATTTCTCTTTTTATGTAATTTCATTAATACTTTTGAATGCAGTGTTTTAATGAATTGTTTTAGCCTTGCATAATTAATGTTAAGTAATTGTATTAGTGTATGATTAGTGTCACTAATCATAATTTAATTATGTACTTAGTTGAATTAATCCCTCATATCGTAAATCGATCGGATTAATTGATTTCCCGATTCATCGCACCGATGAATTTGATTCTAATTGAGTTCAGTTTTCTAATAAACCTTGTTAATCACTTGATTAATTTCTAATGGCCACTGATTAGGTTATAATTGACTATTAAATACAGATTAGGTCATTGTTGCTAACCTGGTTTAGTGCCGGATGTTACAATTTGGAAGAACTGGAGTGTAGAAAACTCTATTCCCAATTACTAGGAATGTAGCAGTAGTAATAAGGGCTGAAAGTTATATAGATGCTCACCATAAACATATCTGAAAATGAGGCTCTGAAACCTTGGATATCTGACAGCAGGTGGGCGTGTTTCCTGCTGTACCAGGTTCCTCAAATTCACAAAAATCCAACGAGCAATGTTCAGTGTAGTCCCATCCACAAGCTGTAGGACTATTGGGATTTCATCTCGGCTAAGCTGGTCAAAAGAACCAACTTTGCTGCTGATGCACATCACCACTGAGGCAAATAGGAAGTTGCAGGTTGGTGATAGATCCCTTCTAAACAGAGTGGATCCAACTTTGGGTTCTGCCACACCACAGAAGCGTAGTGGATTTCCCATCTGATCGTTCTCAGGTTGTGGCTGGTCATAAGTTTCAGCCACAGGAAGATGAAGGACTTCCCTGAGGAGAGCAGTAGTTATCTCAATGGTCTGAGTCCCATTGAGAATGGTTCCCCTGATGGTTTTGGTTGCTGGATCATAAGCACAAGTGTACCAAAACTCATACACCATCTCCTGGTACAGGACACCAGGATATGCAGTCATAGAATAGTGTAGGGGGTGAACCTTCAGAAACTCCATCATGTTTTCATAACCTTTCCCCACGTAGTTTTTGGGAATGGTTAGATTTGCAATATAGTTTGTGGGTTTCAGGGTCAGCATCGTGCTAACAGAGGGGTGTTTCTCACATCCTTACCAATGAACACTAGAAGCAAAGGGTTGTTTTGGTGAGCCAATTTGGAGGTGGTATGAAGAGTACTGGACACTTAGTCGTTTTAGGGTTCTTTGGGTAGTTATGGAATCAGTAGAGGTTCAAGAAGATGAAACAGTAGAGGGGGTATTTATAGGATTCGAATGTGAGTGGCTAGGAGAGTGAAAAGTTTGGGCGGTTGATTTGAAATGTTCTTTAACAGAAAACGGAACGGTTGTCCATGTCAGAACGGTTGTCAGACCACTTGAACCTTTTTAGTCACTAACACACGTTAACATACATCATCCATAGGTAATTAAGTTAAACAAATCGAAAAATTAAGTAACTTATTTATGAAGAAAGGAAATTAAAACTGATGATCTAAGCTGTTGTTCAAACCTGTGATGTGCAGGTTTCATCACAAACTGTTCATTTCTCAAGCTGTTCATTCAACCTGTGCAGCTATATAAGAATAGGTTATGTTCAATAGTTGATCAGGTTAGAAGACAATGTCTTGTATAACAGATTGAGAGAGTGAGCAGGTTGGATGTTTGATCACCAGAACAGGTTTGAAGTGAAAACTGATTTTGTCAAACCTGTTATACGCCCAAGCTGTCCAAGCTTTCAGAAATTGGCTAAGTGTAGAACATGCATAACCTGTTCTATCTAAGCTATTCTGATAAACTTGAGCAGTTTGAGACATATTTTGTCTTAGAGAATTAATGACACTTAGTCACTTTCATTTAACATGCCCAACTTGCTTACAAGATAATTAAACCTATTTTCATCAAAAGGCTTGGTTAAAATGTCTCCAAGCTGTTCATCTGTGGAAATAAAACTTACCTCCACATTACCTTTCTGGATGTGATCCCTGATGAAATGATGTCTTACTTCTATATGCTTTGTTCTGGAATGTAATACTGGATTGTTGGAGATAGCTATGGCACTTGTATTATCACACAGAATAGGAGTCTTCCTATATACAAGCCCATAGTCTTCAAGCTAATGTTGCATCCATAGAATCTGCCCACAGCAGCTTCTAGCAGAAATATACGCAGCTTCAACAGTAGAATTAGAGACTGAGTTCTGCTTCTTGCTACACCAACTGATCAACTTACCACCAATGAGTTGACATCCACCTGTTATGATTTTCCTGTCTAGCCTGCAGCCTGCATAATCAAAATCTGAATATCCTGTTAGCTCAAGACTTGACTCTTTGGGATACCAAAGACCCAAACCTAGTGCACCCTTAAGGTATCTGAAGATTCTTTTTACAGCAGCTAGATGTGATTCCTTAGGATCAGCTTGAAACCTAGCACATAAACAGGTAGCAAACATAATATCTGGTCTACTAGCAGTTAACAAGCTCTCAATCATGCCTCTGTAAGCTATTACTGAAACAGCTTTGCCACTGGCATCAGCATCCAACTTTACATTGATTGCCATTGGGGTTTTGATAGGAGAACTTTGATCAAATTTAAACTTTTTCAAAAGATCTAAAGTGTACTTTCTTTGATTTATGGAAATTACATTTGAGTTTTGTTTAACCTGTAATCCTAGAAAGAAGGTAAGTTCACCCATCATACTCATTTCATATTTTGATATCATGAGTAGTGAAAAATTCTTGCATAACTGCTCATTAGTAGAACCAAATATTATGTCATCCACATAAATTTGAACAAGCATAATATCAGATTTCACCTTCTTTATGAACAATGTGGTATCCACTTTACCTCTGGAATAACCATTGCTCATAAGGAAATCAGTTAGAGTGTCATACCAGGCTCTAGGGGCTTGTTTTAGACCATAGAGGGCTTTGTCCAATTTATAGACAAAACCTGGGTGATGTTCATTTTAAAAACCTGGAGGCTGCTTGACATAGGCTTCTTCTTGCAGCTTCCCATTCAAAAATGCACTCTTCACATCCATTTGAAATACCTTCATACTCTTGTGGGCAGCATAGGCTAGATACAAATGAATTGCTTCTAACCTGGCCACTTGGGCAAATGTTTTATCATAGTCAATGCCTTCTTCATGTCTGTAGCCTTGAGCAAGCAGTCTTGCCTTATTTCTAATAACATGACCTTGCTCATCCATTTTGTTCCTGAAAACCCATTTAGTGCCAATTATTGTTTTACCTTTAGGAGCAGGGACCAGCTTCCATACTTTGTTTCTCTCAAACTGATTGAGCTCTTCTTGTATGATAGTGATCTAATTGGCATCTTTTATTGCTTCATCCACTTTCTTAGGCTCCATCAGGGACACAAAGCTAGAAAACATACAAAAGTTTCCTAAGCTGTCCCATCTTGTTTGTACCCCTTTGTTGATGTCACCAATTATTTGATCATTCGGGTGACACCTGATCCACTTAGGATCATGCCTCAATGAAGATTCTCCTGCATCATTTTCATCTTCAACAGGTCCTGTTGAACAGCTTTCAAGATTTTCAGACACACTGTTATCTTGAGCCAGTTCACTTGTTGAACATGACTCTCCATTGTTGAACATATCAGCAGAGGATCCAGAAAAATCAGCATTGATTGGTTCAGGACATGGTGTAGTAATTATGTCAATACACTTATTCACACAGGGTGTGTCAACATAGTCATCAGCATGTCCATTGTGGTTAACCGGTTCAACTCTGGGTGTAGTGGAAGCTTTTGAGTCCTTTTCTTCATTGATGGAATGCGTGAGGTCATCAAAGCTGAACTCTCCTGAAACTAATTCAGGAACAGCTTTGGTGGAAGCACTCCTAGACTCTTCAAAGGTGACATTAATAGATTCATCTATCACCATTCTTTTTTAGTTGTATACTCTGTAGGCTTTGGAGATAGCAGTATATCCAACAAACACACCTTCATCAGCTTTGGGTTCAAAATTTTCAAGTTGGTCCCTCTGATTCAGAATGAAGCAGAGACATCGAAACACATGGAAATAGCTAATATTTTGCCTTCTCCCTTTCATTAACTCATAGGGAGTCTTGTTGAACCTTTTCACCACCAAGGATCTGTTTAAGGTGAAGTAGGCAGTGTTGACAGCTCCAGCCCAAAATGATGAAGGTAAACCTGATGCAGACAGCATGGTTCTAGCAGCTTCAATGAGGGTACTGTTTCTCCTTTCAGAACTCCAATTTGTTGGGGAGTTCTTACAGCTGAAAAGTTTTGTGAGATCCCTCTTTCTTCACAGAAGTCCTCAAGGGTACTGTTTCTGAATTCAGTACCATGATCACTTCTAAGCTGCTTAACTTTTGCAGAGTTTAGCGTCTCCATCTTTTTGATAAACCCAATGATTTCTCTAGCAGCCTCTCCTTTGCTCTTCAGAAAAATCACCCATGTAAACCTGGAGAACCCATCAACCATTACTAGAGTGTATCTTCTACCTCCTAGACATGGGACTGACTGGTCCAAACAAGTCCATGTGGATTAAGAAACGAGGAGTATCAACAGAGAAATAATGCTTAGATTTAAAAGATGTTTTTCTCTGTTTGCCTTTCTCACAAGCTGTGCAGAGTTAATCCTTAACAAAGGTTATAGAAGGCAAACCTGTTACCAACACTTTCTTACTGAGTTTGTTGATATTCTTGAAGTTCAGGTGTGATAACCTTTTGTGCCATAACCAGTTCAGGTCTGCATTGCTTCTTGAGATAAAGTAGGTTTCAGTTGTGGGATCAGCAGATTTCATGTCCACAACATATAAACCTTTCTTCCTTTGTGTACACAACATAACTTTGCCTTGGAAATACAATATATAACCCAGGTGCTCATCAAAGTCAACCTTGTAGCCAGCATCATACAGTTGACTTATGCTTACAAGATTATGTTTAAGCCCAGACACATAAGCTACTCTTTTGAATACAGCAGCACCAGCTTGAAGAGTTCCATATCCTTCTGTGGATCCTTGGACATTGTCACCAAAGGTGACTTTTGGCCCTTTTTCAGGCCTGAGATTACTCAGCAGATCCTTGCAACCTGTCATGTGGCCTGAGCAGCCGCTGTCCAAGTACCAAACTTGGGATGGTTGTTTCACCTGCAGAGTGTGATGGGAAAATATTAGTTATTTTTAGGGGAAATCATCATAGGGATGAGTTCTCCTACTTCATCAACATTTGTTGATGGACCAGTAATATCCACACTAATATTTCCTATTTGGATTGTATCAGCTTGGATACTATCCTC
Source organism: Centrapalus pauciflorus (assembly GCA_020465985.1). Taxonomy (NCBI): domain Eukaryota; kingdom Viridiplantae; phylum Streptophyta; class Magnoliopsida; order Asterales; family Asteraceae; genus Centrapalus; species Centrapalus pauciflorus. The sequence goes on along the minus strand of JAANYP010001959.1, from coordinate 57,867 downwards.
ATTGACCATGTTACTTCCAACACAGCTGGTTTTTGCAATGTTGGAACTAGCAGAGTCAACAGGCCTCATGTCCTCAGTTTCAAGACAGTCTTTGGCCATGTGTGTCTTCTTCCCACATTTATAGCGTTTTCTCTTTTTTGCCTTTTTGGAAGAAGTACTTCCAGAAACACATTCTGAATCATTTTTGTTGAGCTTCTCAGCAGGTTTAGCAAACTTATTATTGTTTTTAGAAGAATCAACACTTTGAGTGGAAGGCACAATGACAACAGCTTTACCTTTATCCTCTTTCCTCTTTTTTAGCTGGACAGATATCAAATACAAGAAGTTTGATTGGCCTTTGACCTTCCACAGGTCTGGGAAACTAATTCCCAAATTTCTCAGGTTGAGCAATGGCTTTGCCTTTGCCCTTACTGAGATGTGATGGATGTTGCCTATCAACATAATCACTGCTTTTGGTTTTGAAAGACTTACCTTCATTTATAACTAGTTTTCCACTATGATTTAAAAACTTATTCGAAATCACAGCAGATTTACTTTCAACATGAGACTTACCCCTGTTGAAGGCAGGCTGCTTACCTTTTGAAAACTTTTTCACAAAATTGTCACACCCCGTTACCCAGGTTGGCAATGAAGCGTGACGTCGCGGAAGCGTAACCATAATCATAACGAACGACCATTATATGGACGTTTTTCAAAAATACATTGATTTCACTTCAAATATAAATATTATTTTACATAACCAAAATACGGCGTAAATAGTTCTGGAAATACCAAGATTAAAATACACAAATTAGTTTATCAGGAAAGATGCAAATAATTCTCCGAGTTTGAAAATGATGCAACTCCAAAATGAACGGAAGCCTTGCAATGCTTCCGATAAATGCGCATGCCTTAATTACCTGAAAATACATGCTAAAATACGTCAACAAATTGTTGGTGAGCTCATAGGTTTACGCGAAAAGACCAGTTGTATGGACATTATCAGATGAGCTGAATTTATAAAGCATAGATTCTGTGTATGTATTACATAAACCATCATGCAGCCGAAGCTTAACTAAATGAGTTTGCCCTGTGCAGTATTCCCATACGTAATACCGTGTGTTGAATATATATGCACCCGCTGTTAGCCGAGTTGAACTAACCCGAATGGGGGACATGACTCCCGATAGATCTATCCACAATATATTCGCGCTTACAAATAAATGCAATTAACGGTTCATGATTAGAGGGCTGATGGATCCAAACATGTAATACATATAAGAAATAAACAGTTTTGATGTCCATATGAAAACAGTGCATGTATTTCCACCCCAATAGATAGTGAAAATAGGGGCTATGAAGACTCACCGCATGTTGATGGCAAAATGATCGTAAAAACGACAATTTTCGTTGTTGATGAGTGATGACACCGGACGCGTTTAACCGAGTCCTAAATGATATAAGGGATTTAAAAACTCCCATATATGATAATATGTATGTATAAATGTTGTTATGTTTTAAATCACCCAACATTACAAGTTTATAAATAAAACCCACTTAAAACGTCAAGTTTATATATATATAATTTTCCAGCTTTCTAAGGTTTTTCGGCCTACTTTGAGGCTGTTTTTGACTAAGCTCCAAAATGATTTAGGCTTTGGTTTTCTTGGACATTAAACTATTATATACAAAAAAATTTTAAAGTCAAGAACGGCCATTTTTGGAGGTGTTTAGGTTGGGGAAAAAGCTTGTTGAAAACCCTATGTTGGCCATTTTTGAGCTGTCAAACTTTCGGTTTACCAAATAATTTTTGGGGGTCTTAAACTCCAAAATAAATTATGAAAACTTCCAGATTTATAGTTAAGACATAGATCTAAATTTTGAGACAAGAATCAACTCATTTCATTAAGTTATGAATTAGTTATAATTTATCAAAGTCGATGTAAATTTTCAGCCGAAAATCCGGATTTCATAAATTTGAAACAACTTGGGATTCTTGTTGTTTATTCAAAAACCACGTGTATAAAAGGTTATAAAATACATTTATATAACTTATTTTCATAATATTTAAGCTTACATTATGTGTTTATATATTTATGAAGACATTTGAAGAAACAAACTTTAAAACAAGACTAGTTATTTATAAACTTGAGTTTTAATGAAACTTGTTATTGTTGGTGATTATATACATTATGCAAGACTTGTAACAACTTAAATAAAAGAATTAATATGGTAGTTTTTACTTACTTTGATGTATTAAAAGAATGCAAATGAGTAGGAGTTGAGTTCTTGAATTGTTGCACCAAAGAAACACTTGAAGAACTTGAAGAAACAAAAAGGTGCAACTTTGGTGTTCTTGGTTGCTCTTGGCCAATTTTTTTGAGAGAAAAGATGAGAGGATTTTGACCTTTCAAGGTATGAATGAAATGAGAAATGAGCCCTCTATTTATAGAAGAGTTTGAGTCTTGCAAATGATGAAAGAAAAAAAAAAAGTGATGTTTAACACTTTACCAACATGTTGGAAAAGTAGAAAAAGTGAGGAATTCTTTTCAATATTTTTAATGAAAGTTAAAGGGGACACAAAAGTGTGTTCCCCTTTTGTGTTGGCTGATTTTTATGGTATAAAAATGATGTATTTTGGTTTTTATTTTTTTGTATAAAAGTATTTAGAATGTATCCTTGCATTTCCCTTTTTATGTAAATTCATAAATACTTTTGGATGCATTGTTTTAATGAATTGTTTTAGTCTTGCATAATTAATGTTAAGGAATTGTATTAGTGTATGATTAGTGTCACTAATCATAATTTAGTTATGTACTTAGTTGAATTAATCCTTCATGTCGTAAATCGATCGGATTAATTGATTTCCCGATTCATCGGACCGATAAATTTGATTCTAATTGAGTTGAATTTCTTCATGAGCCTTGTTAATCACTTTGATTAATTTCTAATGACCACTGATTAGGTTATAATTGGCTAGTAAATACTGTTAGGTTTATAGTTGCTAACCTGGTTTACTGCCGGATGTTACAGTCTCCCCCTGTTAAAGGAATTTCGTCCCGAAATTAGCTCGTGTTCTCCACTGCTTGAGTATTCAAGAACAGATGAGGGTATTTTTCCTGGAACTGATCTTCACATTCCCATGTAAACTCAGGACCTCGCTTAGAGTTCCATCTGACCTTTATAATTGGGATCCGGCTGTGCTTTAGTTTCTGGACTTCTCGGCCCATTATTTCAACCGGCTCTTTGATGAAGCGAAGTTTATCAGTTAGTTGGATCTTTTCCAAGGGAGTAACAAGTGTCTCCTCAAACAAACACTTCTTCATATTCGATACATGGAAGGTATTGTGCATGCTGCTAAGCTCTGGTGGTAACTCTAAACGATATGCTACGAGTCTAATTCCCTTTAAGACTTTGCATTGCCAATGTATTGGGGGTTTAGTTTTTCCTTATTTTCCTAATCGTATCACACCCTTCCATGGCGAGACTTTCATTGGTAATCGTTCTCCTAATTAGAACCCAAGGGATTTTCTCCCTACATCTGCATAACTTTCTGACAATTGCGTGCAACTTTTAGTCAGTTTCGCATCTGTACTATCTTTTCGGTAGTTTCATGAATGATCTTAGGCCACTGATTTGGCTATTTCCTACTTCTTCCCAAAAAATCGGCGATCGACACTTTCGCCCGTAGAGGGCCTCAAACGGAGCAGCTTTAATACTCGAGTGATAGTTATTGTAGTACAATAATTCCACTAAGGTAATTGAGTATCCATCACACAGGCTCTTAATGTACGTTCTAGGGTTTGGATCGTTCCATTATTCTGATCACCGGTCTAAGGGTGATATGTGGTACTCATGTCCAAGTTTGTATCCAAAGTTTGCTGTAATAATTGCCTAGATGTAGTTCTGCTATCCGTATCGGAAATGATTATAAGAGGCATTCCGTGTCCGGAGACAACTTCCTTGAGGTACGTTTGGACTAGCTTATTCATTCTGTTGTCCTCCTTGATTGGTAGGAATGCACGGATTTTGTTAGGCAGTCGACTATTACTCAAATGGTTTCTGATGTTTGTCTTAACTTTGGAGCATGTTAGGAATTTGTTGACATGTGTGGCAATGTCAGCCTTCATGTTAGGCCACCCGTATAGCTCCTTGAGGTCATGATACATTTTATCGGATCCGGGGTGAACGGCATATCTTGATTGGTGTCCTTCATCCATAGCCAGCTTTCTTATTCCACCAAACAGAGTAATCAGATTCTATTCATGAAATATCGATTTTTATTAGCCCTTATCCTAAACTATTTATCCATTCCGTGCAGGGCTTCATTTTTCATATTTTCCTCCTTGACAACTTCTACTTGTGCATCATGACCTAAGGAAAGAAGGTTTGGTTGAATGGTTATAACTAGGGTTTGTACTCTTAACGGCTTAGCTCGTTCCCTTCGGCTCTGAGCATCTGCAACCACATTAGCTTTCCCCGAGTTATAACGAATTTCACAGTTGCAATTACTTATTAGCTCCATCCAATGGCACTACTTCATATCCGCCTCTTTTTGGTTCAAGATGTGTTGGAGGCTCTTATGGTCTGTAGTACACTTCTTACCGTATAACTAATGTCTTCAAGTCTTAAAGATAAAGACTACTGCTCCAAGATCTAGATCATGTGTTGTGTAAATCACCTAGTGAACCTTACGTTTTCATAAAGTATAAGCTATGACCCTATCTTTCTATATCAACCCATTGTGTGAAGCGTCACAGTAATCTACAAATTTCTTGCTTCTCTTGGATAAAATAAGCGCGTTGCACAGATTGTGCTTTAATAACTGATACGATGTCTCCTGATCCTCGCCCCAATCATATTAATATCTTTTCGGGTCAGTTTTGTTAGAGCCTCGGTGATCTTTGAGAAATTTTTGATAATTGCCTATAATAAGTGGTAAGTCTTATGGACTGTCGTATCTCTCTGGGGTTCTAGGAGTTGACCAATTCCTGATAGCCTTGATCTTTGCGTGTGAAGACCTCCCCTTCCGGGGCAGTCCACAGAGTCTAGGTCCCACAAATTGCAATACGATATCAACCATACTAAGATAGCATAATTATAATGCGGAAAATTAAATTACATGTACCTACAGATTAGGATACAGATTACATATTTCAAATTAAAGTAATAAAAGGGTACTGTCTAATCTAATCATTACATCATAGAATAATATCAAATCTACCCAAAACCACAACATTTGCTGTCTTCCAATCAGTACCGAAAGGTTTTGTTGTGTAGTGATCTATGATACTTCTGTCTTGATCGTTAATAGACCTAAGAGCTAGGTCCAGCAGGTGACTTTCCTTTGCTTTTTCCTGTAAAATTATAATGTAGCAACTGTAAGCAATGCTTAGTGAGTATATAGATTTTCAAATCAACATGCATGTCAAGCGGATCATCAGTCTAGCGTGATATGTCTTGGCTGCCGCTACAGCCCTCATGATTGAGACATAGAAGTCATAGAGTCGGATGATGCTCAGGCCACACTCACGCTTAAATCGTGGGGATCAGCCACATATTGGGCTAGCTACCAGTAAGTCAATATGGCGGAACATCGGAGGTCATTACCAAGTCCATAAGAACTGGTGAAATAGCCAGGTCTAGAACAATAAACCATCAAGGCTTATCAAGCTGAATAAATCTATCAAGTGTCTGATCAATAGTGAAAGTTTAAGTCATAGAAGTCATGATAGCAATGAATCATAAAGCAATATCTGAAGAAGTCTTAAATGCAATATGAAATGATAATCAAATAGCTATCATGATCCACTGGGCAACACCGAACCATGGTGTGCACAGGTCTCAATCCAGCTGATACAATGAATGTCAATAAATCTAACATCAACAATATATCTCAACCGGAAAGTCAACATGTTAAATCTGAATATCTATAACTCACTGATCTGGGTCTTTATCAAACAGATGTAAAATTTGCCACCTGAGTTATCTCAGGATTTTATCTTTGTCAATTCTGTTCTCTGTCAAATCAAGTCTTTGACCCGCTTTTAAGTCTTTAAATCTTTGTATCTATGTTCAGAATTTCACTGAACCTGTCCAGAATTATAATATCAATATCATGTCAACTTCATCATCTTTTAGTCTTTAAAATCTTGAACTCTATCTGATTCTTAAATTTCATCTGATTCTGATAACTGATAATCTTATCAATTTTTCACATTTATAATTCTTGGTTTCGGTTCTTCACCAAAACCGAACCAAACTCTTAAATTCTTGAAATTTAAATCAAGAATTACCTCAAATCTTGTAGTTCCTTGTTGATTATTTGTTGTTGTAGCTCCTCCTTAACTTAAATTCCAAATTTATTGAAAAATTTGTGAATTTCTTGTTGAATTCTTGAGGTATCCGAGAGTTAGAGAGAGATTAGTGAGAGAGAGTATTTGGTGTTAATGATTTTAATTGATCATTAATTTTGTTTTTATATCTCAAATTTGGTTATATTTCAACTTAACCCACTAAACTTTCGTATTTTATATCGCTTTTATTTTACTCATTAATTATATCATAGATATAATTTAAAATCATATTTACTTAATAAATTTTCATTCTTAATTAATATTTGCAACATAAATAATATAACAAAATTATATTATTATTTCAAAATTAAGCATTACATAATCGTCTAAAAGTTAGGTTGTTACAGAATGGGCTCCACCACGTACAAACTTCGTCCCCGAAGTTAGTTACGTTCGAACAGACTTGGATATGTAGCGTTCATAACATCTCTCGATTCCCAAGACTGATGCGAACCTTTGTGGTGTTTCCACTGGACGAGCACCATCTGTATTTCTTTATTTCTAAGCTTCTTAGTCTTTACGTCCAGAATACGTTCTGGCTCTTCAACCACTCGAAGCTTCTCATCAATTTGCAAGTTAACATGTGGTATTTTAACTTCTCTTTCGTCAGCTAAACTCTTTCTCAGATGACTGACATGGAATACAGGATGTATTCCAGATAAGTCCGCTGGCAGTTCAAGACGATAAGATTGGTTTCCTATCTTTTCGACAATCTTGAACGGACCGATGAATCTTGGAGCTAGCTTGTTTCTTTTAATGAACCGCACCACATTCTTCATTGGGGATACTTTCAACATCACCCAATCGTTAACCGCAAAGCTGATAGATCTTTGCCGGTTATCATAGTATGACTTCTGCCTGCTTTGAGCTTCCAATATGTTTCTTCTAACAAGTTGAATCTTCTCGTGAGTCAACTGTAGAAGGGCAGGTCCTGCTATTGGCGATTCACCTGTTTCGCGCCAACAGGTGGGAGTTCTGCACTTTCTTCCGTATAAAGCTTCAAAAGGAGCCATCTTGATTGTTGAATGATAACTGTTATTATATGAGAATTAGACCAACGGCAAGTGGTCATCCTAGTTACCACCTGGATCAAGAATGCAGGCACGAAGCATATCTTCCAGAGTTAGGATAGTACGCTCACTTTGGCCATCTGCACTTGGATGATAAGCAGTACTCATAGAAATCCGAGTACCCATCCCGTCTTGTAGAGCTTGCCAGAATCTAGATGTGAAACGACAATCACGATCAGATACGATAGATTGTGGCACACCGTGACGAGAAATGATTTCAGTGATGTATAGCTGTGCCAATCTATCGAGGGAATATGTTTCTTTCATCGGTATGAAGTGAGCTGACTTCGTTAATCGATCCACGACTACCCAGATGGAGTCGTGCTGTCTCTTGGTTTTCGGCAGTTTCGTGACAAAATCCATGGTTATATGCTCCCACTTCCACTCGGGAACGGGTAGTGGTTGCATATCCCCGAAGGGTTTCTGATGTTCTGCCTTTACCATCTGACAGATTCTGCAGCTTTCAACACATTTTCCGATGTCTTTCTTCATTCCTGGCCACCAATAATCAGCTTTCAGATCAAAATACTTCTTTGAGCTGTCAGGATGAACAGATAATTTGGACTTGTGAGCTTCAGATAGAAGAGTGCTGCGAATAGAACCATATTTAGGAACCCAGATTCGGTTTCCTTTGAGACAGTGAAGTCCCAAATGATTCAAAGTTAGAAATTGTAATTGCCCTTTAAGATTTTCAGAATCAATATTCTCTTCTTTCAATGCCTCAGCTTGGGCATTTCTAATGTCCTCAACAAGATCAGAAGAGAATACTACAGGAGTCAGGGCATAGCAGCACTTTTCCGGATAAACTTTTCAACTCAAAGCATCCGCGACAACATTAGTTTTGTCGGGATGATATAGGATCTCGCAATCATAGTCCTTAATAAGCTCCAAGGACCGACGCTGTTTCATATTTAGATCCTTTTGAGTAAAGAGATGCTTGAGACTCTTATGATCGGTGTAAAGCTGACACCGAGTCCCATATAGGTAATGCCGCCAGATTTTCAGTGCAAAGGTAACGGCAGCCAACTCAAGATCATGAGTTGGTGCACTTTTCTCGTAGTCTTTCAATTGCCTTGAAGCGTAGGCAATTACTTTTCCCCTTTGCATCAGAACACATCCTAAGCCAGTACCAGATGTGTCGCTGTAAACGACAAAGTCATCATTGCCTTCTGGTAAGGCTAGGATAGGCACTGGAATGAGCTTTTGCTTTAGAATTTCAAATACCTCTTGCTGTTTATCGGACCAAACGAAAGGAGTATTCTTTCGTGTTAGCATCGTTAGAGGTACAACAATCTTCGAGAAATCCTTTATGAATCGCCGATAATAACCGGCCAATCCAAGGAAACTTCGGATTTCTGAGGCATTACGAGGCGTTTGCCATTTCTGAACGGCCTCGACTTTAGAAGGATCAACGGAAATCTCTTCGCCAGAAACAATATGGCCAAGGAACTGAATCTATAAGAATCAAAGTAGAAATTCAAGTTCTGATGTAAATCAAAAAATACTTAGAAAATAGCTCAAGACATATATAATAGAAATTATACCTGTCTGAGCCAAAATTCGCACTTAGAGAATTTTGCGTAGACTCTTTCTTTTCTTAATAACTCTAACAATTGCCGCAGATGAATAGAATGATCAACCTCCGTTTTGGAGTAAATCAGAATATCGTCTATGAATACGATAACTGATTTATCCAACATAGGTCTGCACACGCGATTCATGAGATCCATGAACGCTGCTGGTGCATTTGTCAAGCCAAACGGCATTACGAGAAATTCGTAATGACCGTATTATGTTCGGAAGGCTGTCTTTTGAACATCCTCATCTCTGACTTTTAATTGATGATACCCAGAACGAAGATCGATTTTCGAGAAGTAGCTGACTCCTTGTAGCTGATCAAATAGATCATCGATCCTGGGCAGAGGATACTTGTTCTTTATTGTAACTTTGTTCAACTCCCGATAATCGATGCACATTCGAATAGTTCCGTCTTTCTTCTTAACGAATAAGACAGGTGCACCCCACGGAGATGAACTTGGTCGGATAAACCCCTTTTCCAACAGCTCTTGCAATTGCTTTGACATTTCCTGCATTTCTGCAGGTGCAAGTCTGTAAGGAGCTTTTGAAATCAGAGCCGCACCAGGAACTAAGTCGATGCCGAATTCGATTTGACGCTCCGGTGGCACTCCAGATATGTCATCAGGAAACACGTCTGGGAACTCGCAGACGATAGGGATATCAGATAAGGATTTCTTTTCAGAGTTGGATTCAGATAGAGCATAGCACAAATAGGATTCATGACCCTTAGATACATATTTATGAGCTTTCTCTATAGAAATAAAGCAGTGAGCACCTTTACGCTTCTCGCCTTTGATCTCCAATACTCGGCCGTTTGAAGACTTGATTCTGATGATTCGCCGATTGCAGATGATTGTAGCCTCGTTATTTGTTAACCAATCCATGCCAATAATGACATCGAACTCTTTCAACGGAATCGGGATAAGGACAAGGTTGAACACGATATTATCAACAAGCAGAGTATAGTTACGGTAAACAGAATCAGCCATAACATAACTGTTACTGACTGTCTCAGTGTCAAGTACTACAGGAAGCTTTGATGGAAATTTGCATAATCTTTGTGCGAAAGATGTTGATATGAAGGAACGACTAGCACCGGAATCGAATAGTACTCGGGCAGGAATGGAGTTAAGTAAAAACATACCCGTAACTACGTCAGGGGTTTCCTTTGCTTCTTCGGCCGTTATCTGAAACGCACGTGTCCTGACTGTCGGCCAATTATTTCAACAATTGTCAAGATCAAAATCACCTAAGATTAACTGGTTTTAATAGATCAGAGTTTAAACCAATAACCTTGTTTTGAATCAAAGTCCAATTAAGAAGTTTGCGGAAAAACACTTAATTGTTTTAAGAAAACTTTCAGAATTATGAAGAAAAACTAATCAAATAAACACAATGAATATCAAAACCTTTATATTGCCAAATCTCTGATTACAATTACCTCTAATCTGTTTTGATTAGACGAAGAACACAGACTGTTCTTACGGTTTTACAACCTTAGAGGCTTTAGAAACTTATATCAGAGTGCAATTACAATATGAAAGACTTAAGCACCACGATTACAATAGAAAGACCTAGTCTATCTATATTTATAGCCTTCTGATTTGTTTCCTTGACGGACTCTGATTTCTCTGGTAGTAGATATGCTTGGAAGATCTTCAAATCTTGAAATATATATCACTTCCTGAATTTCAGCACTTTCTGTTATCAATCTGTTGAGCAGCTTGAACCTTTAACTCTGGCAGCTTGAACTTTGGAACTAGCAGCTCGAGTTTGTTGAACTGGCAGCTCGAACTTTGTAATTGCACAGAAATACTACTAACATCTTGGGAAATCCTATCTAACAGCTTGACATACTTAGATTATTTCCAAACAATCTCCCACTAACTTAAATTCTTCGCAAAAGACTTTAAGTTTTCATACAAATAAGGAAATAAAACAAAGTAAAACTGTTATATACAAACTAAGGCATCCAAAAACTTACAGCTGTGAAAGTTTCTGCCATACAGCTTTTATGAACTCTCTTTTCAACTACTCTTTATCGCATTCAATCTTTATTGAGCACATTTGGAGTAGCCATTCTTTTGGCAGATCAAGAAATTCAAAACTGTAGAATCTGCTGGATCTGTCCGCAAGCTTGAGTCTATATGTCATAGATTTTGCATATAGATCAACCAGTACAATCTTCATTTCCTTGGCAGCTTCTATATGCACTCTGGTCGATTCTGGATCAAATATGCTTTTAAGGTCCTTTAGGTTATTCTGAACCCACACTATTGGTGACCTAGAGTGGCTAGCCGTCCCAATATTGTGCATTTGGGTTAGCTCATCTCTAGTCATCTTCTGAACCAATTGAAACAGGCTTTTACAATCTTCTTCTTGACCAGCTTCTCTTTTTATAACAAAATGATATACCAGATCAATGTCATCCATTGATTTGGTATACCAGTAAGTGATTGGGGGCTTGGAGAAGTCATATGGATCAAGAGTCTTCTCAATTTCCATTGCCTTTTGCAATTGTCGATCGAACAAAACTCTCTTCCCTTGACAAAACTTTGCTTGATGGATGATTTCAGTTTGAGGGGCAGTAGCAATAGTTTGAGGGGGATCTTGGACTTGTGTGGAGGCCTTTTCCTTACCCTTTTCTTTGTCAAATAAGGCCTGAAGCTTCTCTGTTGACCATAATTGAACTATAACCTTAGAAACACCAGCTGTTGCAGAGAAGTTGATCAAAAATCTTCTATGTTCTGCCTTTGAAGGCCCTGTTGGCCTTTTTCTCTTCTTCTGGCTTTCCTTAACCACAATCCCAGGTAGATAATCTCCAAGAGTTTCATCATCTCCCATAGGTTCCTAGGCTTGCTGGTCTAGGATTTGATCTTGTTCTTCTAGCTAACTTTCTGGCCAATTCAACATCATGAGCAACTTGGGCTTCTTTTGAAATGAACTTGATCTTTGGAGACTCAATCAAGATGCCCTTTCCTTTATCTGTCGCTGTTGCTGAAGCTGTTACTGTGGTTTAGACTAATGGGGATGCTGCTTGAATGTCTTCTCTTATGAACACACCACCTGGCCTTTTAACAGTAACAGCTTGAGCATCTAGACTAACAGTTTGAGAAACTGTTGGGACTGTTAGCCTAGAAGCTGAAGCTGCCACTGGTGAAGTTGAAGCTGCTTGGACTGATGGTGAGATCTCCTGATTCTCCCCCTTTTTGGCTGCATTGGTTTGATCAGGGGGACCAAAAACCTTTGCTAATAGGGTTTGAACCAACTTTTCAAGCTGTACAATCTTGTCTCCATATAACTTCATCCCAAGCTGAAACTGGGCAAGTTTTTTGCTGTTGGAGTGTTGTGAGTTGTTGTAGAGTAGTGATTTGGGAACCCTGTGCAGCAATTATGGACTTGTAATGTTCCAGAATGGCTACAACAGGTTTCAGTTGTTGATCCCTTAATGCCATTAGTTGCAGACTGGCCTCAAGATCTTCAAATGATAGTGGGATTTGAGATCTATCACTGGCACCAATTCCAGAAGTAGAAACATCTAGGCCCCTTTGTTCTTGGTACTGGGGACTTCCAGAAGGTGCTTGCACACCCTCTGTTGCCATGGGGGTGGTCTTAGATATGTTGGTATTGACATGTGCCCCTTGTGTAGAGACATCAGTAGTACCAGCCACACAACCCATATGAACATCCTCAGAAGGGATGTTCACCTCCAAATTGAGGGTGGGAGTATCCTCAGTGGGTTCCCTATCGATATGCTGTGCAAGAGTATCCTCTTGCACAGAGCTATTTGGCTCTTGGGTTTGGACTGAGGAGGAAGGAGCTCCTACAGCCCTTTGTCTTTTGTATATTTTTAGTAATGGGGCTGGGGAGGAATGTATAGAGGAAGGATCAGAGGGTATATTTGTATCATGAGGAGGGGGTTGGTATCCAGGGGGTGAAGCAGTAATAGTGGGTTGTGCCTGCTCAAGATCCTCTCCTCTGTTTCTTGGATAGATAGCCTGCATTGCTTGAGGCAAAAAGACATCTACACTATGAAAATTGGCATTTGGTTTTAAAAGTCTTTTTATAGTAGGTAAAGAGTGCCTATGGGAAACATGTATCCTTTTATGTATTTTAAAAGAATTGCAAGATTTTGCAATTATTTATGCCAAAAACAGTGGATACATCAAAAATTTCTCATTCTTTATGGCATGATGCCTTAACATTCCTTGAAAAATCATGTTGGAAAAGTTGAACTGTTGGCCTGTGGACAAGCACACTAAAGCAGTGGCAATATTTGAAGAAAATTCAGACCAACCAGTCCTTTCAGGGCTTAAGAACTTTTGAAGAATATGTACAAGATACTTCCATTTAGGACCAAAATGTGCTTTATAGAAGGTAAAAGAATCTGTTGGGCCCCTATACCCTATTTCAAAAAGACCTTCATGTAAAGCAGTGAGGGAGAGATCAGATATACCTGAGGCATATTGCAGATGCAAATGTTGTCGAATGGTCTCCTCTGTGATGGTAATGGGATTACCATCAATGGTGGATGCAAAAGAAGGGATTCCCTCATGGGTATTGACAGTGGATGATTTCCAAAATTGCTCTATATGAGAGATGTATATAGTGGGATTGACAGTTAAAGCATAATGGATATGAGAACTATGGAGAAAATCCATCATTTCATGGAATGGTTGTAGTTCAACGTGTTTGAGAGAGTAGGGTAGACAGTTGTGTTCTTTAACGAACTCCATTAATGATCACAAAGGCGAGGATTTAGGGTTTGGAATGATTATTTGAAAATCGCACAGAAAAAGAAAGAGAAAGGACTGTGGAAGATATTTTGCAACTGATAGTTGCAATCAAACGAAACTGGGACTTTTAAGGGTTTGGGTTTTCAAAAATATCTAGTCCCGCGCACAAGCTCCTTAGTAATGACTGAAATGCCATGCACACTTGACAGACCAAGTGAAACAACTAACAGTTCGAGAAAATGAACTAGCAGCTTGAGAATAGTCTCAAGCTGTTAGTTGTTTATTGAACAGCAGCTAATGAAACAGTGTCTCCCCCTTAACGAAGCACATTTAGGAAGTGTTTCTCTCATAAAATAAGGGAGAGTAATGAAAGACAAATTAATCCATATTTACCATACCAATGTTTGATACCAGAAAGGTGAGCCTTCCTACATCAAATGGCTTTGTAAAAAAGATCAGCTAACTCATCATCACTATGAATTTTGGTAACTTGGATTAATTTCTTTTCATTACAGTCCCTGATAAAATGGAATCTAATGTCTATAAGCTTGGTATTGGGAAATTTCACTGGATTTTGTACAATGCTGATTGCACTTGAATTGTCAATGTAAATAGGAGTAGATAGAAAGTTCATACCATAGTCTCTTAGTTGGTTCTGTATCCACATAACTTGGGAACAACAGCTGGCAACTGCAACATATTCTGCCTTAGTGGATGAAGTGGAGACTGTGGTTTACTTTTTGCACTGCCAAGAGACTAGTCTTGCTCCTAGATATTGACATCCACCAGTTGTGGATTTCCTGTCTATGTTGAATCCCCCATAGTCACTATCAGAGTAAGTTGTTAGTTCAAGAGGAGAGTCCTTAGGATACCATAGGCCCAATTTTGGTTGACCTTTTAGATATCTAAAGATTCTCTTAACAGCAAACAGATGTGAATCCTTAGGGGCACATTGAAACCTGGCACAAACACAAACAACAAACATTATACCAGGTCTAGAAGATGTGAGATACATTAGTGAACCTATCAAGGATCTGTACAAATGAATATCCACATCCATTCCTTCTTTATCTGCATCAAGCTGTTTATGAGTGTCCATTGGTGTGCTGGCAACCTTGGTGTCCTTGTATCCAAACCTTTCCAGAATATCATTCACGTACTTTGATTGGCTGATGAAAAGTCCAGTGGGTTTCTGCTTGACCTGCAATCCTAGAAAGAAAGTTAGTTCCCCCATTGAACTCATTTGAAACTTTTTGTGCATCAAAGTCTCAAATTCCTTGCAGAGAATGTCATTTGTTGATCCAAAGATGATGTCATCAACATAGATTTGAACAAGAAGGATCTCTTTTTTGATGGACTTTGTAAACAGTGTCTTGTCTAGAGTACCTCTCTTGAAGCCATTCTGTAGTAGATATGAAGAGAAAGTGTCATACCATGCTCTTGGAGCTTGATGAAGCCCATAGAGTGCTTTGTCTAACTTGTAGACTCTGTCTGGATACTTATAGTCTTCAAATCCAGGGGGTTGACACACATAAACCTCTTCTTCAATTGTACCATATAGGAATGCAGATTTCACATCCATCAGGTACACCTTGAATCCTTTGTAGCTGGCATAGGCTAGGAACAGTCTGATGGCTTCTATCCTTGCTACTGGGGCAAAGACATCATCATAGTCTATTCCTTCTTCTTGAGTGTATCCTTGAGCTACCAACCCTGCTTTGTTTTTTTATCACTACACCTCTCTCATCTTTTTTTATTTCTGAACACCCATCTTGTACCAATTGCCCTCTTTCCTTTAGGCAAATCTACCAGTGTCCATACATTCTGAATCTTGAAATGCAGAAGTTCTTCTTGCATTGCTTCAATCCAAGATGGATCCTTCAGAGCTTCAGATACCTTCTTTGGTTCTAATTCTGACATGAAACAAGCATGTTCAAAGGCAGCTAGACTGAATTCAGGAACTGCTGATTCAGTAGCAGTTGATTCCTTGTGAATCATTGTCCTTGTCTGCACAGGAGTGCGTGGATCTCCCATTATCTGGTTAAGAGGATGATACTTGTGAACCCTGAGTGTAGGTTCACTTTCTATCTGAAATGAGCTTCCCAGATTTGTATCATCACCTTCTGCACCACTTGATGATACTGCCTCAGTAACAGTTTGATCTGGAACTGTTTCCCTATTGGTTGAAGATGTTACTTCAGGACTTGGGATTGGCACTTCAAACTCTGTATGTATGTATTGTTGGTCAATCAGAACCCCAAGTGGATCACAAGTGAGAAGTGGTAGAATAGTATACTCATCCCATTTATCAGAATCTTCAACAGTTGGAAACTTTGTGACAACAGTTTGAATGTTTGTGTTGACAACATGAGAATTTGTATTGGCAGTTTCAACATTGTTTCCAATAGCTCCTGCAGAATACTCAACAAAGCTCAGAGAATTTGTTAGTGAATCTAAATTAAACAACCAATCAGGACCAGTGCCTTTGATATTTTCAGTATTTTCATTAAACTCAACATTGGCACTTTCTTCAATGGTTTTAGACACACTGTTATATCCCCTATAGGCTTTGCTTTGAGTAGAGTATCCTACAAAGAATACTTCTTCAGCCTTACTTTCAAACTTACTTAAGTGAGTTTTAGTATGTAGGATAGTGCATGAACAGCCAAAAGGTTTTAGAAAGGCTACTAGGGAAATCCTGTGATGGAATAACTCATAGGAAGTTTTTCTTTGTGACTGAACAACTTGAACCCTATTTAGAACATAACAAGCTGTATTTACTGCCTCTGCCCAGAAGGTCATTGGCAATTTGGAATCAGCTAGCATGGTTCTAGCAGCCTCTATTAGTGTTCTATTCTTCCTCTCAGCTACACCATTTTGTTGTGTTGTTCTAGGTACACTATATTGCCTTGCAATTCCTTTGGACTCACAGAAACTGTTTAGGATATGATTTTTAAACTCAGTTCCATTGTCTGACCTGACCACCTTAACTTTTATGTTAGATTGGTTTTCAATTTTTAGAAAAAAGGATTTCACCAACTCAGCAGTTTCATCCTTAGTCCTAAGAAAATAAACCCATGTAAACCTGGTCAAATCATCCACAATGACTAAACAGTAGGCTCTTTTATTCAAACTCAAAACATATTTTGGACCAAAAAGATCCATATGAATAAGATGAAGAGCAGATGAGATTGAATTTACTTTCTTGGCCTTATGAGAAGTTTTGTGTTACTTGCCTTTGAGAAAGGCTACACAATGATCATCATATATGAACTCCTTCTGTGGTAAACCTCTTACCAAGTTCTTTTTGACTAAAACATTCATGGATTTGAAGTTCATGTGACACATCCTTCTGTGCCAAAGAGCAGACTCATTAGATGATGCTTTGGATATTAAACAGCTTAAAGTATTTGATTTGGATAAGAGTTCTGTGTCCATTCAGTAGACATTGTCCTTTCTTGGTATTCTGAGTAAAACAAGATTTTCAGGTATTTTAAAATCTTTTGAGAGGACATTGCATTCAGAGTCTGTGAACAAAACAACGTTTTGTTTGTCACAAACTTGAGACACATTTAATAAATTATACTTTAGCTCTTCAACATACAGAATATCATTAAATATCATATTGTCTGCTTTGACAGTACCCTTACATGTTACCTTACCTCCTTTGGAATTTCCACCAAATGCAACAAATCCTCCTTCAAAGCTTTTGAAATTTGACAAGCAGTTAGAATTGCCTGTCATGTGCGTTGAGTATCCACTGTCCATATGCTATCTTGTCTTATGTTGGTTCATGTGGTTGCTCTGCACAGAAAAAAGCTCAGTTAGTAGTGGAGTAACCCAAACCAAATTGGTTTTGGGTTGTCCTTGTGCATTGACATAACTAAATACTGTTTGTGTCTTTTTAAACTTAGTGAGATCCGCTGGTGGATTCTGTGAGGAGTATTTAGTTATGACATGAGGTATCCAGGTGTTCTTTCCAAACTTTTCTTTAACAGTCTCAGATGATCCACTACCAGTTCCAATTTTTGACTCGGCAGTTGGAACTGATATTGAGTGTCAGCAGTTTCAGAATCTGCACTACCACTTCCAACTATTGACGTAACAGTTTCAACTTTTATATTAGCAGTTTGAGCTGTGTTTTTGTCTTTGACACACCAAACCTTTTTCATGCTTAATTTAGATTTCATTAGAGCTTGTTTTTGGTGTACAGGCTGCCTTTTGTTGACTTTTATGAACCTGTGATCAACTGTATTCTTTGGAACTGGGGTGACAGGTTTTGGGGCCTTTTAAACTTTCGAATTTTGTGAAATAGCATTTTTTTGAAGCACAGTCTGTTTTGCAACAGGTGGTTTATATAAACAATTCTTGGCCAAATGGTTTTTCCTGCCACAGTGGAAACATCTTTTGATTGTATTGATAGGGGAACCAGTTTTGTGTGACCATAACCGATTCATGTTCCTTTGATTTCCCCTTACCTGCTGCTGTGTGGGAAACTTTTGAACACCATGTTTTTGGCATGTGCATACTGGAACAGTTTTACCTTTTTAGTTATTTTGGAAGAAGATGCAATATTATAGTTAGAAGGTACATAAACATGTGGAGCATGATTACATTCACTCATCTTCTCTTTTCCTTTCAGACTGTTGGTGCTGATAGAATTGAAAACAGGAGGTCCTATAGGTGCACTCATGGTTTTGGAGTTACTCTCAGCTGTCTCACTCTTACTGCCTTCATTGGGAACCAATTCTTCTTTAGGTTCAGGCTTATCCTCAAGGATAGGATCTACAGTTTTCATTTTCTCATCTAATGGTTCATTCACAAGCCTATCAGCAACTTCACTCATAGGATGAATGTATTTATTGTTGTATGGAGGTGGAGTAGCATTATATCCTATTCCTTCCTTGGGATTGAGTTGAGATTTTTCCCAATCTTTAAATTGAACTTCCATTAGGTATTCTAGCTTTTGATTGGCCAGTTTGAAGCTGCCCAAGTCTATGTTTATAGATTCTACTTTCTTGTTGGCTTCTAAAAACTTCTGTTCAGCCTCATCTAATTTCTTATTAAGGGTCTCTATTTTCTCATTTAACTCCTTTTTCTCCCACTCATGATATGTTCTATCATGTCCCATCTGAATCTCATTATCCTTATAGTCATTGATCTGTTTTTCAAGATCCTCTATTGCCTGCATATACTCATATCTCCTTTGTTCCATCTTAGCTAGAGTTTTGCACATGCTCTCATTATGGTCTCTGTACCTTTTAACCATATTTTTGCAAGCTTGAGAGCAGAGTTTAGCATTTACCTCAGATGGTAGTTCAGTGGAAGTGACAGTTGTAGTTTCTGCCATAAGAGCTTGATTTTGAAACTCCTCTTCTATCTGGTCACTCCAGTCAAATACATTGTCTTCTTGAGAAACAAGAGCTTGTGAAGATGATATTTGGCTGGTTTGTTGGGGTCTTGATGGCTGCTGACCTTGTGATCTACACTCTCTAGCAAAATGGCCAAGTTTGTGACATTTGAAGCACTCAACCTTTGATTTGTCAAATGTTGGCTTGCCTTCTGTTCTGGCTTGAAAGTTTGGCCTGCCAGTCCTTTTAAGAAATCTTTTGGCCCTCATAGTCAACATAGCATGTTGCCACTTTAAGTCCATCTCTTCTAAATCATCTGGATGGATTTGTTCCAGATCTTCAGCATTAAAAGCGAAAAGTCTATCACTTGCAACAAATGCTTCATAATGAACTTCAGAAGAGTTGCCATCAGTTCCTGAAAAAGAGTCACAACAGTTTGATTTATCATTTAATGCTGATGACAGCAGAGCAGTGTTTTGATTATAAGAAAAGAGTTTCTTTTTATTTTCAATTTCTGATTCAAACACTCTCAGGCTGTTGTAGAGGTCATCCAACTCTATTTCATCTAGAGTGTCTTTGGTTCTCCATTGGGCAGCATAGACTGTCCATTCTTCACTAAGAGATCTGAGGAATTTTCTGTTCACTTCATCTTGATCTAGGCTGACCTTAGCACTCTCCAACTCACCTATCAGCTTATTAAACCTATCAAAGATTTGAGTAAGGTTTTCATTCTTTCCACCAGATGAATTTTCATATTGCTGTTTTAAAAGATCTTTTTGGTTTCTTTTTGTGCTAGCTTTGCCAGCAAATCTTTTCTGTATAGCAAGCCAAAGAGAATGAGCAGTATAGAATTTTTTAAACTGATGTTGATAAGCATTAGGAATGGCTATTTGTAAAATAGTAAGAGCTTTGACTTCATTCATTCTAGCCTTTCTTTCAATTTCAGTTTTTGGAGGTGTTCTTTATGGTTTGCCCTCAGCATCTAGTTCAGGAACAACTGCAGGAGGATTTTCAATATCTTCCCATAGGGCATAGTCAATGAATTGAATGTGCTGTTGAATCCTGAGATTCCACATCTCGAACTCAGTGGGTTTGAGCATAGGCACTTTAAGTCCTTGCCGAGATCCACTACTGCTGTTTTCAAAATCCATTGCAGAAAAACAAACTTTTAAACGATGAAAGTTTCTAACTTTGAAAACAAAGAATAACAAACAAAAACCTGTGGCTCTGATACCACTTGTCAAGATCAAAATCACCTAAGATTAACTAGTTTTAATAGATCAGAGTTTAAACCAATAACCTTGTTCTGAATCAAAGTCTAATTAAGAAGTTTGCAGAATAACACTTAATTGTTTTAAGATAACTTTAAGAATAATGAAGAACAAATAATCAAATAAACACAATGAATATCAATACCTTTATATTGCCAAATCTCTGATTACAATAACCTCTAATCTGTTTTGATTAGACGAAGAACACAGACTGTTCTTAGGGTTTTACAACCTTAGAGGCTTTAGAAACTTATATCAGAATGCAATTACAATATGAAAGACTTAAGCACCACGATTACAATAGAAAGACCTAGTCTATCTATATTTATAGCCTTCTGATTTGTTTCCTTGACGGACTCTGATTTCTCTGGTAGTAGATATGCTTGGAAGATCTTCAAATCTTGAAATATATATCACTTCCTGAATTTCAGCACTTTCTATTATTTATCTGTTGAGCAGCTTGAACCTTTAACTCTGGCAGTTTGAACTTTTGAACTAGCAGCTCGAGTTTGTTGAACTGACAGCTCGAACTTTGAAATTACACAGAAATACTACTAACAGCTTGAGAAATCCTAACTAACAGCTTGACATACTTAGATTATTTCCCAACAACAATTGAAGTTGCTTTGTAAAGATCCCCTCCAAGATAGGCTTGGATTTGAGCAGAGATTTTTTGACTGATACAATGATTGACTTTTTGTGCAGATTGGCACCAAGAGTCAACAATCTTTTGAAGCTTGGCATGTTTTGTGTCTGTTTCTCTCTTTTCTTCTAATAAAATGGAATTGATGTGTTTTAATTCATCAAGTTCAGTTTCCAACTTATGGAAGCTGTCCAGTTTACTAGTTTTTATTTCAAGATCAGTTTTTAGCTTGGAGATTATAAGGTCTACCACTGCAAGATCTATCTAGACGCGGATCCGTTAACGAGTGCGGAATCCTCGTTGACGGTCAGACGGACAACTCTCAACCAACGGAAACACGGAGACTATTAGACGCTGAACGAACGACACACGAACGATCCTACGTACTAATTCTCTCCGAAACGGGACTCACCTAGCTGATAAACTCGAGATCGCCTATTGCTTAATTCCTCACGAATTCTGCCAAAGGTTTGCTATCATTCGAGTCTATCCCTAATTATAGGCCCTGATTCGAGTCTGTTGTGGGCCAACCTCGAATCTGGCCTAAGGCCCATTCGAATCTGTCCATCTGACAGATTCGAATCTAGCCTATTCGAATCTAAGGATACATTCGAATCTATCACAGATTCGAATGTCTTCCTTTAATTATTCGAATCTAGCCTTTTACATAAACAACTAAGTGTTTGAAACTTATGATATTACCTTATGACTGATTTTATCTTTGAGCTTTATGTTTGAACTTCTTGTAGTACGTTACATCAAGTTCAAACATACAATCACAGATAAAAATCAATCATACATAATATATATACCAAACATATGCTAAATCACAATGTAAGACAACTTAGACTGCTATCGTCACACGGGATGTACCAACACACTCCCCCTTGACGATAGCTTCTAATAATTCACACATTTGATTTAAGAACATGGTTTATTATTGATTCAAAACACTACCAGCATACAGACCTTTTTCAACGCATACCTTGACCACATTTTCATACTTACTCGCTTCAGCATCCATATGTGCGTCACTGGAAATCTTACAGTTATACAAAGTCTGCAGGTCTTCTTTAGATAGGTTTACCAGGTGAAGCGGGTCATAGACTCTAAGAATAACTTTTTCTTCTAAGTCTTCCATAACCGCTTCCCCAGTTTCCGTGTCAGCATACCACCACTTCAGATTTTGCAAAACATTCTGTGGCATTTTCTTCAAAGGTACCTTCCTCAGGCATTTAACTGGTTTGTACTGAATCCTCATCCAAGGTCGGCCTGTAAGAGGATCTATACGTGACTTATCCTCGACTCTTCTTCCGACCCTTGGACTCAACCGTTCAAACATCCTCGATCTCCCCTCCTTTCTTATTATTCTTTCAATCACATTCGCATAAGGATCATCACCAATATTTATCAGATCTTTCCATGCAAGCGCGGTGATTTCAATCTTTGGAAGGGTGTTGAATGCTTTCAAAGTTCGCCTTAAGTACTGAAGCCCGTCTTTTCTTTTAATTATAAAAAGTTGAAGATCTCTGTCAAAGAACCAACTTAATATTCGCTCAGATAGCTTCCCTGTACCAGGCACTTTCATTGATCTCCTTATTGCCAACTCCTTCTCTTCGGCTCTGATACCACTTGTAAGGTCTACCACTGCAAGATCTATCTAGACGCGGATCCGTTAACGAGTGCGGAATCCTCGTTGACGGTCAGACGGACAACTCTCAACCAACGGAAACACGGAGACTATTAGACGCTGAACGAACGACACACGAACGATCCTACGTACTAATTCTCTCCGAAACGGGACTTACCTAGCTGATAAACTCGAGATCGCCTATTGCTTAATTCCTCACGAATTCTGCCAAAGGTCTGCTAATCATTCGAGTCTATCCCTAATTATAGACCCTGATTCGAGTCTGTTGTGGGCCAACCTCGAATCTGGCCTAAGGCCCATTCGAATCTGTCCATCTGACAGATTCGAATCTAGCCTATTCGAATCTAAGGATACATTCGAATCTATCACAGATTCGAATGTCTTCCTTTAATTATTCGAATCTAGCCTTTTACATAAACAACTAAGTGTTTGAAACTTATGATATTACCTTATGACTGATTTTATCTTTGAGCTTTATGTTTGAACTTCTTGTAGTACGTTACATCAAGTTCAAACATACAATCACTTATAAAAATCAATCATACATAATATATATACCAAACATATGCTAAATCACAATGTAAGACAACTTAGACTGCTATCGTCACACGGGATGTACCAACAGAGATTTAAGAAAACATAACATTATACTTCTCAATAGCAGCTTTTAGATCAACAAGAAGATATTCAAACATTTTAACTTTTTTATCAGAACTGTAAACCATAAAATTTTGTACATTATACATCATTGTTGGGTTCCACTTCTCCAAGCTGCTGAGAGCCTCAGCTTCAGCCAGGTCTTGTTTGAAGTTGCTTGTTGATGGGACATCAGTGTTGGCTATCAGACAGTTGTTATCTTCTTCATCTGAAGATGAGTCAGATTCCTCCCAGTCACATGTCTCAGCCATGAGTCCCTTTTGCTTGTTGGAAGCCACTGAGTCTTCCAACTTCTTCAGCTTAGCCATGGCTATTAGGTACTTAACCCTGTAGCCATCGTCCCTGTTTGTCTTGTATGGTTTGGATGATGAGCCAACAGCTTTGGACACACAGTGAGCAGATATATGGCCTGTTTTGCCACATTTAAAGCACTCAGCCTTAGTTTTATCAAATGCCTTCTTTTTTATGGCACCTGACTTCTTCTGCAGCATTCTTCCACCAAACCTCTTCTTGTTGAATTTTCTAACAAGCATTGCAATCATTTGCTCATCATCTAATTCAGCAAGATCTTCACAGTCTTCCTCCTTAGACATTTCTTCCCTTTCATCATCAGCCTGTTGATCAGGTTGTGTGAACACATCACATACCTGACCAGCAGGTTGTCTCACGCTGGCCACTAAGGCAGCACCTCTTTTGGACATTTCGAAGGCATTTCTTTTCTGTTGCCTTGAGTTCTTATCATTTAGTAAAGACCCATATAGATTTACAAGGTCCATACTTTTGATGGTGCCTGAATTTCTTAGAATAGTAGAGTAATAATTCCATTCCTCAGGCAGAATGTCCAAAAATTTATTTACCAGAGTTACGATGTCCTTGGTGATCCCAACAGCTTTGTGATCATTGATTAGAGCAGTGAATCTGGTATAGGTTTCAGTGAGAAACTCCTTTGGCTTTGCAAAGAAGAGTTCACACTGTCTAACAAGATTGTTGATCATGTTATCCAGTGTGATAGTGGGACCATCATAGACGTTACACAAACTATCCCATATCTCCTTTGCAGTCTTCATTTTCTCAACCTATTTGAACACATCATCAGGAAGAGAAATAATCAAGTTGTTCCTAGCCTTTGCATCAAGAGAAACCAGCCTTTTGCTTCATCAGACCATTGAGCTTTTGCCTTTTCAAAGGTTCTGATCTCAGTTACAGCTCCTTCAGCAGCAGGAGTGATAGTAGTAACAGAGGTTGGCACATAGGGACCTTCCATTACTATCTCTGGCAGTTGTACATCCAGATTCTCTAAATAGAGCATCATTCTGCACTTCCAACCAGAGAAGTTCTGATGATTGAACTTGGGGGTTTGGCCATTGAACCATTGTCATAATAAGAGAAGGAGCTGGCAGCACTGTTTTCCATGGGGAAATAGGGAGAATGAGAGATCTAGAGTTAACACACACACTATCTGCTCTGATACCAGTTGTAGGTCCCAAAAGGTTTCCCTTAGTGTATTGTTCTAAGCTGTAGAGGGGGGGTGAATACAACAAATTAAAATTCAATAATCTTTTCTCAATGTTTGTGTATATTATTAACAAGTGTTAATTACAAACAAGCTTGACTGCGGAAAGGTTCAAGCTGAGATGACAGATACAAGAGATGTTTAGCTAATCTAAGACACACTCATACTAGGTACAATGAATACACTCACTAAGATGAACTCATTGTTTTACAAGACACAGATGCACAGCTTGAATAAGAACAGCTTGGACACACGTTACTATTTTATTCAAGCAGACTTGCATGCATGAAAAACACACTTCAATGCACGATCTGAATTTTTCACTCTTGGTTATCTCACAATCCTTAGAAGCTTCCTTTTATACTCTAACTGAGAATCTCAGTGATGCTTCCTCATTTGACAGGGAGATAGTGGGATGTCTTTCCAAAAAGACAAAACAACTTTTCTGCACATTCTCATAAAGCAGACTTGTCTTCATGTGGCAGGTTTGATTAAAAATCTCCCCCCAAGATGTAGAGCAGGTTTGACTGAGGCCTTTTTGTTCCTAACAATAACAGAACTTGCATGCATGAAAAACACAGTTTGCTTTAGCAATACACGTTCTCAATTTGTGGATGTCTCTCTTGATTACTCTACATCCTTGGAAGCTTTTCTAATATACTCATGCACAGAATCTTATTGAAGCTTCTTCATTGGTTGTAAAGAAAGTGGGGATGTCATGCAAAAAGACAAGATTACTTTTCTTCATAAATCTGACAAATCAGGATTTGTCCACTTGCTGCAGAATCTTTGTCTTTTCCATTTTGTCTCTATCGACCACAGTTTTACCTTAAAGAGGAATTTCAACTTTAGACATTTACTCTTCATTGTAATGCTATTTTGATATAAGAACTGGTCTGTCGCCCATTTCAGATATCCTCTTTGTCTTCATGCTTCATAACAGCTTTGGCAGAACTGACAGTTTCAGATTTTCCACTTTGTTGAGTTGTAGACAGATCTTTACATTCAAGACTTTGCATGAGGACATGGAAACAAATTCCATAAAGTGTAAAACTTGTTCACAAAGAACAGGCTTTGTTCACAAAGAACAGAACACTTACTTAGTCAAAACTGTTTAACAGACATGAACAGCTTAAACAGTTTCTGTCAAACCTGTCCAACAGTTATAGACATCTTTGACAATCTGCCAAGTTACAACCAATGTAACAATGTAAACAGACTTAGGCTGATTTTGCAAATCACTTATCAGGTTTCAATAAGGAACTAAAAAGCCTTAAATTCTCCCCTTAAGTGTATCAAACAGGTTTGATTATAAACCTCCCCCTATCATATAGAACATGTTTGATTCAGGTCTTTTTGTGCCTAACAATATAAAACACAAACAAGATCAACGTTAATACTACAAGAACGAAAACAAGAACATAAAGAAATAAGATGAATAAGAAATCATACATTGGGAGCGACTAAAGAAGACCCCATTGATGCCTTGACACCTTGAAAACCACCAAAGGAGGTGATATCTAAAAGTATCACAGACTATGATAATCATAGCTTACAAAAGAACATTAGTTCTTACTTTAGTTTCTAAAGAGAAAACTTATGTAAGATCAATACGATGCTCTAGAGTGAATGCTCTCTAATGCTTAGTATTGTGAGGTGCAAGAATGAATGAGGAGGAAGCCTTGTATTTATAGGGAATGGAGAGGGGCTTCAAAAGGAAACAAGACATCTACATTATAAGGACATTTGGGCGAACAATGAAGAGAAGGGAGCGAGGCTGTGGCCTCTTTGAGCCGCCCCCTTCATCTTCATTTCATGTTCCCTCTTCTTTCATATATGGTAATGTCCCCATTGTTCCAATTTGCAAACCCTAATTCCCATTTCATGAATAAAGGCTTTAATTTAGGTTTAATCAATAAAGAAATAATTATCAAAGGTTTTCAACCTTTGATAATATCTTTTATTTCACAAATGAAAAGTCATTTCATTATCTAATTAGAAAACCTAATTACTTTCCTCATTAGTCCTTGATCTAAATCAAGGTCTATTATCATCCAATAAATTATAACACTTATAATTTCTATTCTTGAATTGATCAAACCCATAAATCTATATGTGGAAACATTAATTCTATCTATCTCATCATCCCTTTTGTGCGACCCATTTGGTTCATCTCGGAGTAGCATATCATCAGAGTAACATCTCCAGGGCACTATAGGACCAACAAAAGGAATAGGAGAGAAGGAAGTGTGAGAAAAAGGAAGAAGGAAAAGGTCCATCAACAACAGCCTACACTGACTAGGTGTATATACTTAAGCTGGTTGTAGATGAAGAATGGAAGCTGATTATTAGTTGAGTAGGCTTACCATTAATAGCTCCCAATAAAAACAGTTCATTAGTTGTACTTCTATATTTTTTTGATGTAGTGTACTTAGTTTTTAAACATTAGTTGTTTATAATCAATTTTCATTGTATATATGTTTATCTTTTACTTTACTTCAATGTTATAAATTTACATTTGCTTCTGTATTGTAAAAATGTATAGTCAAATCTAGTGTACTTAGCCTTAGCCTGAGTATTACAAATAGAGGGAGATTGTTAGGCATAAAAAGGCTTCAACCAAACCTGTTCTATATCTTAGGGGGAGACCATTGATCAAACCTTTTGGATACACTTAGGGGAGATTGTTATACTGTTCAATGCCTCAATCAAACCTTGTGATGATTAGAAATATTAAGCCTAAGGCAGTATCACACTGTTACATAAGTTGTAATTGGCAGTATGTCACAACTATCCTCATCTGTTGAACATGTTTAACAACATATGCCTAAGTTGTTCATGTCTGTTGGACAGTTTAACATAATTAAGTGATTTGTTCTTTGTGAACAGATCTTATTCTTTGAGAATAGGTTTAACACTTAAAGGAATTTGTTTCCAAGCCATCATATAATGTTTTGAATGTTGGGATCAGCCTAAAGATTCAAGACAAAGTGTAAATACAGAATTGCTACAAGTCTGTCAAAGTTGTTCTGCTACATGAAGACAAAGAGATATCTAAAATGAGTGACAGACCATTTCTTATATTAAAATGGCTTTATATAGAAGATTAAAGGTTATAAGTTGATTTCCTTCTTTGGGGTAAAGCTGAAAACGACAAAGCAAAAAGGAAAAGACAAAGATTCTGCTGTCAGAAGACAAAGCTACTATTGTCAGATTTGTCTTGGTGCAGAAAAGCAAGTTTGTCTCCTTGTGAGACATTCTCTCTTTCTCTACAACCAATGAAGAAACTTCACAAGGATTCTCTGTATGACTATAAAAGAAAAGCTTCCAAAGAGAGAGAAAGCACGTAATTACAAGAACTTAAGTGCCAAAAGAAATTGTGTTTTCCATGCATGCACATTCTGCTTCAACTTGAGTGAAAAAACTAGTGTGTCTAAGTTGTTCGTAGTGAACTATTCCTCAAAGTTGTCCAATATTTCCAAAGTTGTTCAGCTGTGTCTTTCAACTAGTTTGAGTGTGTCTTAGACTAGTGTAGTTAATTGTTCATTCTGTCATCTCAGTTTGGATCTTTTCGCAATCCACACTTGTTTGTAAATTTAACATACTTGTGGTATAAACATATAAACATTGAGGAAAAATCTTTGTGATTTTGTATAACTATATTCACCCTCCCTCTACAGGAACTCTTGAGATACTTGGGATAGTTTTTTGGGACCTACATTATCTCTATAATTATATATATTCATATCCATTAAATAATAGTTTTCATTTCGATAAAAATAACTAGAAATTATTTATAATTATCTCTATATATTTGTTGATAATTATCGTTCTAATTAGAGATGGCAAAAAACCCCGAACCCGATGGGAAACCCGACATCCGAACCCTTTTTAACCGGGAAATCGCCGAGTTGACCGGGGATGGGGACGGGGACGGCTAATACCGGAATTCTATAACAGGGGGCGGGGATGGGATTACCCCTCGGGTACCCGTACCCGATTCCGTACCCGAAACATAATATAAATATAAATAATATATATTGTATATAAATATTTAAATATTGCATATGAATATCATAATTAAATACATATATGAGTAGTTTAATGAATCATATATTATATGCATAGTATATAAAAATGTTTGAATATATATAGATATATATACACACACACACATATATATATATAGGGTCACGATCAATGGGGTACCATGTTAGATTGGAGAACTGGAGTCCACCCATGTTTGGTTATAAGTAAAAAAGGGTAATAGAGTCAATTAAGTTTATCTTAATTAGTAGATGACAACTAATGAATTAATAAATCTCTTAATTATAGGGATTTATTCCATAACAATATCTTTAATAAATTTCAAAATGGGTTTTAGTGAACATGTTCAATCAGATTTGACAATGAGTTTTAGTGTACATGTTCAATTGGATTCGACGGTGGGTTTTAGTGAACATGTTCAACCGGAGGTGTCAAATAAAGGTATTTATTATTTTCATCAAACCGTTCGTGATTGTTCAATTTCATATACACGTTATTGAACATGTGCAATCGAGGTTTATTATGTTTTTAGTCGTTGTTAACCGTCTTGGTGATAAACCAATATTGACGGTATTGAACATGTTTAATCGTGGTTTCTGGTGTGTGTAGCCGATGGGTTCCATTTTGGTGATAAACCAAGATTTATGGTGTGTTATCGTTGCACATGTTCAGTATGACTGTAAGGAATGATACTAACTAAAATGGAGATTTTCATGGGATATACAGAATCTTTAATTCTAATTAAAAATTTTCAGTACCAATTTTATCCCTAACCTTAATTAATGTGGGAAAAAAATTTAAGCAAGTTTTATATTTATTTAATGATTTTAATGATAAATGATTGGCTAGGAGCAATGGGGTACCATGTTAGACTGGAGAACCAGAGTCCATCCATGTTTGGTTATAAGTTTAAAAAGGTAATATAGTCAATTAGGTTTATCTTAAATTATAGGTGACAACTAATAAATTAATAGATCCCTTAATTATAGGGATTTACTTCCATAACATATCTATAATAAATTTCAAAATGGGTTTTAATGAACATGTCCAATTGGATTGAACAATGGGTTTTAGTGAACATGTTCAATCAGATTCGATAATGGGTTTGAATGAACATGTTCAATTGGATTCGACAATGGGTTTTAGTGAACATGCTCAATCATATGTGTCAAATAAAGGTATTTATTATTTTCTTCAAACCGCTCGTGAATGTTCAATTTCA
The DNA here is from genome assembly GCA_020465985.1 of Centrapalus pauciflorus. NCBI lineage: Eukaryota > Viridiplantae > Streptophyta > Magnoliopsida > Asterales > Asteraceae > Centrapalus > Centrapalus pauciflorus. The sequence continues at coordinate 27,793 of JAANYP010001959.1, read as the reverse complement.
TTTACAAGTTATTGAACATGTACAATCGGGGTTTATTGTGTTTTTAGTTGTTGTTAACCGTTTTGGTGATAAACCAATATTGACGGTAAAAACATGTTCAATCGTGGTTTATGGAGTGTAATCATTGCACATGTTCAGTATGAGTGTAAGGAATGATATTAACAAAAACGGAGTTCATGGGATACACAAAATCTTTGATTCTAATTAAAATTTATAATACCATTTTTACCCCCAACATTAATTAATGTGGGAAAGAATTTTTAAGCAAAATTTATATTATATTTAATAACCTTAATGATAAATGATTGGCTATAAATGGTTCCTCGGTATCCCAATCTAACATGATACCCCATTGATCTTATATATATATATATATATATATATATATATATATATATATATATATATATATATATATATATATATATATATATATATATATATATATATATATATATATACATATATATATATATATATATATATATATATATATATATATATATATATATATATATAGATATATATATAGATATATATATATATATATATATATATATATATATATATATATATATATATATATATATATATATATATATATATATATATATATATATATATATATATATATATATATATATATATATATATATATATATATATATATATATATATATATATATATATATATATATATATATATATATATATATATATATATATATATATATATATATATATATATATATATATATATATATATATATACAGGTTCATCAGCGTACCTATAAGATTCCAGCGTACCTAGCGTACCCTAATGTGAATGATCATTCACATATATTTTTTTTTGAATAGACATGTATAAGACAACATTATAAGACTGTTTTTCAAAAGGACCAACATCATAAATCTTGTGAATGGTAAAAAAAAAATCATGTGAATGGTCATTAACACCATTCACATGATGTGAAATGACCATTCACATGGATGACCATTCACATAAATATGCATTGACCATTCACATAATTTTTAAGGATACAGAAAGTGAGAATGTATGTGAAATTCATATATCATGGGCATAACATTAATTTAAACATGGTTATGAGAAAAAAAAAATTTAAAAAAGTTTTATAAGGTTGGTACCTTCGGGTACACTTGATTTTGAGAGGTACTTTTTTGAACCTGACTATATATATATATATATATATATATATATATATATATATATATATATATATATATGTATGTATGTATGTATGTATGTATGTATGTATGTATGTATGTATGTATGTATGTATGTATGTATGTATGTATGTATGTATGTATGTATCACGTGTATTTCTTGTTCAACATTGTAGTTTTTTATTTTGAGTAACATTAAAATGTTGTATCATCTAAATAAGATTAAGTACATTTTTGAAGTTAAACTTGTATTTATGTGTTAAGTTTCACAATTCATTATAATTAAAAATAATACACATATAATATACGTAGGAAAGTCATATTAATATACTAATTAATTTAATGTTAATTAATTTGATTCTTTCGTAGGAACTTAATTACATTAATAGTGTTTGGAGTTTAATGTTTCCTTTTTGTGATTCCTAATATATCAATCAACAATGAATAATAAACAATAAAGAACAAGATCAGAAGCACTAACCGAATGATTTGATTAAGAACAAAACATTACAGAGATGAATAAGAGAGAAACTTGTACTGTAGCCCTAATTGTCCTCCAAGATTTTCGTGCAAAAATGTAATTACAAAATGTCAGATCTACTACTTTTACAAAGTCAAAAATACTATTTATATTCTAAATACAACTTTGTCCTATTTACATTTTATACCCTAGACTTATTTATTTCATCAACAAAATAAGTTCCAACATTCTTCCCCTTTGATGAAATAAACCAAGTCTTCAATTTGTCAGCCCCAGCTTCATCTCAAACCTCTTTATACTCTTTCTGTCAGACAGTCTCCAGTTGATTTTGGAAATGAACTCAACCATCAGTATTCTGTCATTATTAGTCAAAGCTCCCTTCTTTGTCTTCCTCTTCTTATCAGATGCCAACTTTCCCTTCAATCCATTCATCACCTTTTGAAGAGTCCCATCACAAAATTTATTGAGTTCAACACTCTGCATCGCTCTTAACTTTCTATCTTTGTCTTTATACATAACTGCGGGATCTTTGACCATAATAACTTGATATTCTTTCAGATCTCCTGCAAACTTGATAACTCGATTTGGAGCTGTAATATTTATCTGTGAATTCATATTTCTAACAATTCATACAACATTAAACAATTCACATGAACAATTATCAATCAAACACAATCTATTGAATGATTATAGAGAGAAATATTACATTGAGGTTTTGGTGACTTGCACAGCAAACTTCTATTCTCTCTCTACTGTTCAACATGCATGCGTATTCTCTATATCGTTTTTTTTTTTTCATTCTGTCAACTGAACTATATATATACACCATTTACGACTATTGTGTATTTACAATAAAGCCCCTGAACTTTATACATAATATTGTTTTCAACTCTATTATAATTGTACCCAACAATCTCCCCTTAGAGATGAAAACAATTTTTCATGTAAAGCCCAAGTCAGGAACTTCAATTCTTTTCTCTTTTCTTCTCTTTCATCTCTGAATCTTCAAATAAAATTTCTTCTTTATTTGTCTCTCTCTGATCTTCACTCTTCTTCTCAGATCTTCTCTTTTCTTATAAGCATACTCCCCCTTGAATCTTGAATATCTTTTGAATGTCTCCCTTGATCCTATCTTGATAAGTTGTTGTAATTTGCCTTCAGTTGTCTTAAATCTACTCAACCGTTGTTTCTGAAATTCAGCTTTTCTCCCCCTCATAATGATCATAAAAATTATAAACATCATGCAAAAACTTCAGAAACATGAATTCAATAAAATTACATTAGAAGAAATACAACAACAATTACAACTCAGAATTTATTACAAATTGATTTTCTCCCCCTCAAACTGATATCTTCTCCCTTATAATAAACAAATCTATCTCACTCCCCCTCAATTGAAACTACATCTTTTCAGAACAAAAACAAAGCTTTTCAACTTTGGGGAAAGTGAAACTCGGTCATTTTGTGAGATAATGAGTCCAGGACCACATAGGATTCCTGTTTGCACAATAGAAAATATCTATGTGACCTACTTTCAGTGTTGGTGTGATGTTAACACTGGTAGGATTTCCAAATAGTCATCGTGAAATCCTTTATCATGAAAGAATCACTCTTATTTGTTCCCGCGTAGTCACTTTGGACTAGCAGTTTATAGTCACGCAGACTGTCAGACTCGATGTGTCCTAAAAGTGTATATAATCAGCTCTAGACACAATGTGCATCAAATGAAATTGGAGACCGGAGCAACTGTCTTCCTTGTTTCAATATCAATAATATCCAAATGATATATCGATAGAAAAGTGTTATATCTCCGTGATTATTGAAACAGAAATCTTTTGAGAGATAACTGAGTAGTTGGTGGGGTTTAGTGCATGCATCACTGGGTCCATGACGTCTTTTTCAATATCAAGTCGCCTAGGGCTTGATAGATTATGTGGTTTACCCAGCCAACATAGTTTAGGTAGGATTTACTTTTCTTTAATCCTTTCTCAACTCTCAGCACTCAGCATTTTTCAACTAAGCTCCTTCCGACTCACTTTTACTTTAAATTCAGTCATCTTTATAAGAAAAGCATGATCAGATACACCACCATCTCCTGTCAATGTATCTCCCTCATTAACATTTTACCTCTGCTCGACCCTGTCAGTATCCCGTGATAACTGACACTTCTCAACTAATAGACCTAAAGAACCCTCACCCACACAAACTATAGAATGGTTTGCTTCTTGGGTAGGTCTTCCGGTTCTGGTTAGACCATATAAGCGATATTTATGCCTATCACTCATATTGGTGCATAATCGGAGTCAGCAGAAATAATCTTAAGCATTTCAGCTCATGGGATATCATATAAATAGTGATTAGAATTTACAGCTCAAATGAATTGAGAGATGAAATCCAGAATGAATTTGGGGATGGGAGGTTTCAGAATGAAATGGAAAATCTGATATATGATATGAAATGAATTAGATTTTCATGAAAGAATTAGAACTTGGGAGATAACGGGAGAATCCAGTATAAAATGGAAGCATTGTAACAAAGAGAATCTCAGAAGAAATGAGATTATGAAAATCAAAGAGATTAGATCAATTAATCTCAATGATATATTCAGAGAATCAAACAAATATTTTTTTTAGCTCAAATCTTCTTTTTATGTGTGAATCAAATATTTTCGTGAAAAATCACACACAGTTTTTTAAATGTCATCGTCAAAGAATGTCAGAAACTCCCCATGGAAATAAGCACACACAGTTAGTCAACTCATAGACATGAAATCAGGAGCAAAAAATTTATAAAAATAAAACTCCCTCTTGTGAATTCAGCATCAGAGTTAAATGCATGGCAGGAATTCCAGTAAATTTGTCTCTCAGATTCGGGTCCTAATCGGAGGTGATTAGAAGCCATTTGTCGTGGAAGCTCGGGTTTCGGTCTGAAGTAACTGAAAACCATTAGCTTGTGTTCTGTACTGAAAAGTACAAAATCCAATTTCAGTGAAGATCGGGATCTACTCTGTTGTGAGTAGGAGCCACTTGAGATGAAGTCTGGGTTCTAGTTTGATATGACTAAAACCCATCTTGAGTTGAAGCACGGGTCTTGATCTGAATTAATCAAGAGCCTATTAAAGTAAAGAACGGGTCCTGAACTGATTTGAACAGGAACCTTTGTGAACTGAAGACTTGGTCTTGATCAGAAGTAATCAATAGCCTATTGAATTGAAGAACGGGTTCTTATATGAAATAATAAGAAACCTATAACCTGCAAAATTTAAGATGCCTTTGGAATCCAAACAGATTTGGATCCAGACTTGTTAGCACTCTTGGGTACCCATTTCAAAACGGGTTTTGGTACCCACTTGTACTTGGGTTTAGGTACCCACTTGTACTTGGATTTAGGTACCCATTGCAAGTTATAACTATCAGCTTCTCTCTCAAAAGCAGAAAACAAATTCCGTTGAGTATTTGAAAATTGAATATCTGAATTTCTAAAGAAACTTGAATTTGAATGTTCAGACTTTTTCAAACTCTTCTTTATCAACAATTGTCCGGTTCTAGCCTGTTTCTGGTAATACTTAGTGTTTTTCTGTGAAAATATTTTTTGATTAGAATGACCAGTATTTTCAGAAACTTTAAGAACATTTGACTTCGAAGATTCACCAGTGTAAATCTTTACCGGAATTTGTTCAACAACTTTATCTTTGCCTCTGTGTATCTTTAACAGATACTTAAGTTTAAGATCTGAAGAAGAATCAAATTTAGAACAATTCAGTTGGATTCTTTTCACGTTCTGTATATAAATCAGATTGATCAACTTTAGATTTTGAACAAACTGAAAGATCTTTAACCTCTGATTCTTTTGAAGAACGAAATTCATTAAATTGTTTTGAAAGATGAAATATCTGATCTTCTAATCCTTTGATGATGACCAAATATGCCTTTCTGTCATCATCAAACGATTGGTAATCAGTTTTGAAAGACTGTTCTTTAATTAAGAACACCTTTATTTCATCTTCAAACAATTTAGATTTTGTATTAAAATCTTGTTCTTTCAGTAAGAACGTATGTCTTTCCTTCTCAAGAGAATCTTTAGTTAAAGACAACTCTTTTTCAATAGCAAAAAATTCTTCCGATTTGTTGAAAACACAATTTTGATCAGTATGATTTGTCTTAGAAAGTAATTCTTCAAGATCTTTAACTTTCTTGTAAAGATCAGATCTTTCAGGCAAAAGATTTTTCAGTTGAGTTGCATTCTGAAAATTTTCTTGTTTCAGCTCATCAAGTTCTTTAAGTAATTCAGATATTTTCAATTGATGAGCACAACTCTCAGAGTTTTGTCTTTTTTTAAGCTCTGAATTTCTTCATTCAGTATTCGTACGTCACGTAACGCCAAATGTTTATCAGCATTTAACTAAACGAGAATGTCGTAATTGTTTAAACGAATCTTTTCAGATTCAGTAAGTTTGACAATCAGCTCAGACTATGAAAATTGTTCAAACTCCATTATGAATTGCAGAAAAATGAACTTCCAAGATCTTTTATGGAAAAATGAGTGAAATCTGATAAAACTTTGAAAACTATATCTGAAAATGATAACTTGTGAAAAAACAGCTTTGAATTGACTTTTTGACTTTGAAATTTCAGCTTTTCTGCAGAAAATAACCCGTAACTTTTTTCTGGAGTGGAATTGGGCCTCAAAAATTTACCGAACCGGCTTTGCCAATTTTACAAATTGTAGATCTCGGTTTAAGCTTCGATTTGACGTATGGTAGGCCTTCTAACGATGTTCCAGTCAAAAGTTATGGCCAATTTAAGCAACAAAGGTCATATAGTCAAAACTCGAATGCTTAATAATCAATCTCGAATGAATTATAATGAAACTCGATTGAAGCTTAATAAAACTCGATTGAAGAAGGTTGAAACTTGAATGGTTATGAATAAAACACGAATGAAGCTTTATAAAACTCGATAAAAACTACTTGAAACTCGAATAAGCCTTAACTAAACTCGATTGAGTTACAAATGAAACTCGGGTGATGTAGCACTGAAACTCGAATTAGTCTATTTAAAACACGAATGTATCACAACAAAACTCGAAGTACTTGGCAACAAACTCGAATGATATGGTCTTAAAACTCAAATGATACAGCTTAAAACTCGATTAATGAAGCCAGAAACTCGATTACCAAAGCTTGAAACTCGATTAATGAAGCTTGAAACTCGGTCAATGAAGTGATAAACTCGAATGATACTTGATGTAACTCGATTACCACTTTATAAAACTCGATTGAAGCATTGATCAAACTTGAATACTTCTTTGTAAAACTCGATCAAACCTATGAACATAGAGTTGCCCGAGTTTTAACAAAATATTTCGAAATTCAAGTTCAAAAAATCCAATTTTCAACAGAATCCACAAATTGATTCCAGATTAAAATCGAAGCTGCAGTTTTCATACACAAACACTTTTTGTGAAAGCAACTTGACCAATTTCAGATTAAAATCCTTGAATTTGACAAAAAAAAAATAGTCAAAAACACAAACTTTTCGAAAAATCAGAATAATCCAAATTAATTATGTGTGTTTGGAAATAAAATCTGAGATATATCTCAATGGATTCGACTTTAAATGCTCCACCTTCGATCCAATTTTTAGAACATTTCATCCACAAAATCAAAATCCAAAATTGATTTTCTGAATTTTGATAAAAACGAATGTAACAGTGTTTGACTATTTTTCAAAATTCAAATTCACTCAAATTCAGCCAAATTTGGCTCTGATACCAATTGTGAATTCATATTTCTAACAATTCATACAACATTAAACAATTCACATGAACAATTATCAATCAAACACAATCTATTGAATGATTATAGAGAGAAATATTACATTGAGGTTTTGGTGACTTGCACAGCAAACTTCTATTCTCTCTCTACTGTTCAACATGCATGCGTATTCTCTATATAGTTTTTTTTTTCATTCTGTCAACTGAACTATATATATACACAATTTACGACTATTGTGTATTTACAATAAAGCCCCTGAACTTTATACATAATATTGTTTTCAACTCTATTATAATTGTACCCAACATTATCTTCCTCATTCCTCTCTCGACTCCAATCTGTAGATCTTGCACAGACATTAATACCAGTTTGGTATGCATGAAATGAAAAATTGTCCTGAGTGCAAATCTACAGTATTCTTTCCTCTTATTGCGGCACAGCTCATCAAATAAGTCTTCAATATCAACCAGATGCATATTGAACATGTCAGCTTTGGTGAATGAATAGGTATTTCCATCAGCTCTTGAAACAGTAAAAGTAGGATAGAAGATCTGAACAAAACGATCGTTTTCAATCTTGATTAAATCAACTATCCTAAATTCACTTTTTACTTTATCCACAGGCTGAGTTTTATTCTGCAAGAAACTTGCATAATTCACAAGGTTTGGCATATTCGGCTCCAGAACTCTGAATACTTTCAGAAACGTATAGGGAGCTTGTTTCTTGCAGAATATTCTTTTCTCCAAGTAATCTTCAATATATGGCAGTTTATTCCTTTTCTTAATATACTCAGCTGATTGTTTCATAGACAAGTCTAATGCGTTAACTTTCTTCTTAATGATTTCATCTTTGTTGAGAAAAGTAAGCATATCTCTAATTTCCCTTTGAACCACTTGTTGAGCTTCAAATCTTAGTCTGTGTTACTTTTGTGATTCGTCAGCCAGAATATATTCATTAAAGAATCTTTCCATCACTTCAACTTCATTCAACTCAACAACATTTTGTGGAATAACATTTTCAATTGGAAATTTTTCAATCTCTTCTTTGACTTGAACCATAACCTCAGGCTTTTCAACCGTCGGTGTTGGTATAGAATTCTTCCTCTTCTTCAATTCTTTCAGCTAGAACTGATATATCGCTTAAGACAAACATGTCATCATCATCTGATAATTCAATGTCAACTTCTTTCTCTACTTCACTCTCTTTTCCTTGAATCAAAAATGTCTGCTCTTGAACCTCTTGAATATCATCATCAGAATCATTATATTCCTCAAAATTGTAAATTTCTGACTGAATGTTTAAAGGAACTGGAACATCTTCATGAAGAATCAATCCCAACTCAGTTTAAACATCAGCAGGTTCCTTTGAGCTCCCGGCTTCTACTTTCTCTTGAGCTTCAGCCTCTTTCTCTGGATACGTAATCATCAATAAACTGGTTGTTGGCTCATCAAGCTTCCTCATCTTCTCCCCCTCATGAGGAGCATCATCAGAGTCATCATCATGCTCATCATGCATTCGTTTTGGCGCTGAAGCTTGAGCCTTACACGTTTGTTCCACCGCTGAGACACGTCAGACAAATTACCTAAGGCTGTTGTTATTGTACTTTCTAACCCCATCATGCGTTCTCTCATCTCATCAAACCGTTCAAATACAAAATCCTTAGCTCTTATATAGCCTCAATGGGATCTGGTTGCTTCACAGTTTCTTCTGCTACAGATTTGCCCTTTAAGAACTTTTGGATATTGGTCATCTGAGACACGACTTCTGATAATTGAGCCGCCAAGTGACTATTCACTCCTGCCACTGCAGCATTCAAAACTTGATTCAAAGATGTTTCAGTAACAAAAGGGTAAAGAGTAACGACTGGGTCACGTAGACTTCCAGTTGACACGAAAATTGAACTTGTAAAAAGAACATTTGCGTGGCCGGTGCTCAGAGATGGCAGTGATGTAGCTCTGACTGGACTTCCAACCTCTTCAAGTGACGGAGCAACAAATGTTTCCGTTACTGAGGTTGTTCCGGCAGCGACACAGAGTTCAACTGCACTTACTTCAACACATGAAGTAGACTCAAGTGTCCTAATATGTATCGGTTCTAGACATTGTGCATCAAAAGAAGTTGTACACTCGGGCGGATGTGTACTTGTTTCAATATCCATCAAATCCAAAGGATAATCGGATAGCATTTGAGCTTCATCCCGGTGAACAAATGAAACAATCTCCTGTTGAGAGGAGACTGAGTGGCCGGTGGGGTGTGCAATCGTCAGGGGGATACTGACTTCTTTAATGCTAACTCCCTGTTGGGAGCTAACAGGATATGTGGTTGGGTCCCGACTTTCTGGGCTGTGGACATCCCTCACACTCTGCATGGAAATTTCTACTATATCAATTAACCCTGCACCTCCCTCATTATGATCAAGGCCTCCTTCATCATCATCATCATCATCCTCTCCTTCTGCAGCTCCCTCATTGATATTTGACGATGTTCATTCTGAATTAGAGCTGCCAGCTTCTCCTTCACCACCCCTCACTGAAACTTCTGCTCACTCACTCACTTGTGGCTTCCCTGAACTTCAGCCCCATGCTGAAGTTCCTCCTCTCCTACAACTCCTTGGTTAAGAGAACCCGGTTCTTGGGTCTCTATAGGAGCGTGATCTATTCGGTACAACCTTACATTCTCACTTTCCTAATCAGCATATTGCAATAACGCTTCTGGAATAGGCATGATATTGGCATTTGGTGAATCTGGTACCCCGTGTAAACTCATCATTACATAATCGGGACATTGTTGAGAACTGGATCTTTTCGGAATCTTTTCATTGCCCCTTAGAATGCCTCTGATAAGAATTTGGATGAAACGTTGAAGAGGGACAAATTTCCTTGATCTGTTTGTCGTCTTTGCTAGCACGACTTCCTTTAGATCTTCCCAGATACACTGTGGATAGTCATAATGCTTGTTGAACGCTACGCCATGAAATATTCTGATAAAGTGTATGCTACACCTGTCAATTCCCATGTGCTTCGACATCATTCACCGGTTAATGATGCCAAAAAGAGTGTACCATTCACCATTGAGTCCATTTCTATGGAACTTCGAAATCTTTGGTAGTGGCTTTGAATACCACAGACATATTAAGTCATGAACCAATTCCTCATCTGATACGAAATCTTCAAAGTCAGCTAAGACTGGGAAATTCACTGTATCTATTCGACGAGGCAGAAATAGATTATGTCTTAATCTGGCTAAGGTTATTTTGGTTTTGAACTGATCGATGGTAACCTTGAAATGATGGTTACCATCAGCTGGAACAAATTTCACCGAATGCCAGAACTGTTGAAGATAGACCTGAGGAATGGAGGGTTTGTATTATAGAAGATATCCTAAAGGATGACCTTTGAGAATGTCTACAATAATTGGATGGCTTACTTTAATGACTTTGGTGTCAAGGCAATGGTTATTATCACGGAATGGTAAGCAATATTTTGGTTTAACAAGCTGGTTATTGGGAATGAGGGTAGAAGGTGAAGGTCGGGTGACTGATGTGGATCTAACTGGTCTAGACACAAGGGTGTGGTTTGATGAAGAATGGGAATCAGAAGAGTTTGAGGGTTGGGACATTTGAAACCTGTGAAAAATAATAAGCATGTTAGACTCAACAGATAAACAAATGAAATCCTGCAAATAGAAAAATAAAACATTTTGCTAGAAATTATAAAAATATGTGCTTTTCTGTTTAAGGCATCGGGATTCCAGACAATAATAGTAAAATATTATTGATAGGATTCCAAAGTCAATCTTTCAGAGACCAATGTTAGAGAAACACAGATTTAAAAAAATTTCTTGAAAAGTGTGAAATTTTTCTTAAAAATTTAAATTCCCAACACTTAGAAACTTTTTCGCAAAAAATGAGTATAAAACTCGATTGATATGTGAAGATTCTCGAATAAAGGATGACTCAACTCGAAAAGCACAAGTATAGAACTCGAACTATGAAGAATGTTCTCGAATGTATCTAAGGACCAACTCGAATGACACTAAAGACCAACTCGATCAAGTCTGATGTTTTCTCGAAGAACATGTAACTCAACTCGAATGAACCTGAATGTTGTCTCGAATGAAAGTGAATACCGAGACCTTGATTAAAAAATTTCTAAGTCCTTTGCAATACCCAACTCGATCATCAAACTGAGTTTCTCGAACTAATGATAAGTTCAACTCGAGTGATACATGAGTGAACTCGAATGAAATACAAATATTCTAAGACCTTGAATGAAATTGACTCGAATAAAGTTTGAAAGGACTCGAATACAAGTTGAGTCCAACTCGAATAACTCTTGAATTGACTCGAATCTTTTATTATCGAGGATTATATAAAAATTTTCTAAGTCAGAAACATGAATCAACTCGAATAACATAAAAGATTTTCTCGAAATACTAAGTGGTCGACTCGAATGAACCTACAATTTTCTCGAATGATATTAAAATCAACTCGCAAGAAACTTGTTACTTTCTCGATAACAGTATTAATCGAGAAACTTTTGAAAACATGTTTCTAAGTCCTCGTTCATTGATTTTCAAAATTTTAAATTCAGAGACTTTTTCACTTATTAAAAACTTGAGTCCCACTCGAAAATTGATTTCAAATAACTTTTGTTTACTGAACTTTGTTCAGAAACAACAACTTCTTTGCAAAAAAAAAAATCTAATTTTCAGTGTTTTATGAACTCGAAAGGTTTTAACCAAAAATTTTAATTTTCTGTTTGTGTGTTTGAAATTGATTCTTGAAACTTGAGATTCAAGTACAAGATGTTAATCTGCAAACAAACACACATTTAATTTCAGATTTTGAACAACAATTTATTAAAACCCATGAACACACCTTGATGTTCATACGAACACACACATTTCTCACTATGCACGAACAAAAACTGAAACTAGAACATATAATACTGAAAAATAATACATGAAACTATGAAAATAACTCACAATTAGTTACTGAAATGGTGAAAATGTTGAATTATTTTGAGATTGTTGATGTTACTTTGTGATGAAGAAAGAAACTTTTAGAGAGAATATGAACAATGGTAAGTGTGTCGAAAAAATTGATTTGAATTTTGAATTTTAAGTTTATAGTTGAAAATTTCAGAAATTCAAATTAAAAAATACCCGGCCCATTTACTCTGTTAAAGTTTTTGATTTTTGTTTGAAAGCCCATCTCACACCAAAAAAATAAAGTGACAAACAAAAAAAAATAACAACCATTACAAAAAAATTTAACTCCAACAAAAACAAAAAAAAATATAGAATAATAAAAATAAAAAAATTTGAACAAAATAACAACAAAAAAACTTTTAACAACAACAAAAATTAAAAAAAAATTATCAACACACCAAAAAAAATTTATCTAAAAAAAATTTAATAACAAAGACATATTGCTCCCCCTTGATGTTTGCAATTAAGCTCCCACTCAGATGTATCTATCATTATAATGTTTGTTCCCCCTACAAAAATCAGATAAAAGTTATCAGATTTTCTCAAAATCAGATAAAATAATTTTCTGCTCCCCCTGCACATGACAATCCAGATCTGTTAAACTCCGAAAAATTTGAACTTTAAAACTCATGAATTTAACATCAAATGAAGATCAAATTAAAAATTGTAAGCTTAAAATTATAATTTGTAACTACTGAATGTTTAAATCTAACGATTCAACATACCCAACTTGTATACCAAAAAATTAAATCGTTTTTCATCTAATGATTTGGTAAACAAGTCAGCTAATTGATATTCAGTAGGAACAAAATATAATTCTATATTACCATTTTCTACATGATCCTTAATAAAATGATACCGTATGTCAATGTGTTTGGTTTTAGAGTGTTGCACTGGATTAGATGCTATGGCTATTGCACTCTGAGAATCACAATAGATTGGAATCTTCTGTGGTGTAAACACGTAGTCTCTTAGTTGGCTCTTCATCCACAACACTTGAGAACAGCATGATGATCAACCAACATATTCTGCTTCGGCTGTAGACAGTGAAACACAGTGTTGTTTCTTGGATGACCAGCAGACAAGTTTGTCACCTAAGAATTGAATTGCTCCTGAAGTACTTTTTCTGTCCATTTTATCACCTGCGTGATCAGCCTCAGAAAAAGCAGTTAAATTGAATGATGGTTCCCGGGGATACCACATACCGAGGTTTGGTGTTCCCTTCAGATATCTTAAGATCCTTTTGGTAGCAGCCAAATGTGATTCTTTTGGATTAGCCTAATATCTAGCACAAACACATGTAGCAAACATAATATCAGGTCTACTACAGTTAAATACATTAATGACCCAATAATTCCTCGATAATGAGTTACATCTACAGGTTTCCCTGAAATGTCCTCATCGAGTTTGGATTTGGAATCCGGAGCCATGGGAGTTTTCATAGGAGTACTATTGACCATGTTAAATTTCTTTAACATGTCCTGATGTAACAACCCAACTTTTAGCCCAAGTTAAATATCTGATTATCGATCCAATAATGTAATTTTATTACATTACTTTGAATTATAATTTAATTAAGTCATGAAATATTTAATTGAATTATAATATTATGAAATACGATTAATAATTATTAAGATAATTAAATAATAGATATATAAGATACGAAAATGATAGTGGGTTAAGTAGCAAACATAACTAGTTAGAGTATATAAACGGAATTTAAGTTTAGAAAATCAGATTTCTCTCTCTCTCTAGACTCTCTCTCTAAGATTTTCTCTCTCTACTCTCTCTCTACATCTCTCTAAGATTTCTTCTAAACCGACCGTCGGATTATCAAGATTTATATGTTATCGGGAAGATTACGAAGAGTACTACAAGATTATGGTGTTGCATGTATGATTACACACGAAATTGAGGTAAGAATTTACGTTTTAAGCTTTATATGTTCGGTTTTTAAAAGATGAATTCGAGTTTAGTGTTTTTTATATGATTTAAAGTTAGATTTAACTAGAATAAGTACAATATAAATGAATCTAGGCTTAATACTTAGTATATTTATGATTTTAGGCTTGAAAATGTAAGATTAAAAGTTGTAGAAGATGAACAAATTCGAGATGCCAAGAACAAACTCGAATATAGCTAAAATCGAATTCAGAATTCAGTTTTTGACATAAATTCGAAAATGTATTCGAAACTAACCCTTAAACTCGAGAATAGGTTCGAATTTAGTCTATAAGGCTTCGAATCTATTTCTTAGATTCGAATGTGTTCGAATCTAATACATAAAGGCTTCGAATTTGAATTTAAAGCTTGAGTTCAGATTTGAATTTAATTGGTAAACTTGAAACCCACTCCTTAAGCTTGAATATATTAAATGAATTCGTATACAATACATAAAATATCAATGAATGCTTTTAGGATTAACTATATATATATATATATATATATATATCCAAAGATCCATGAAGAATTTAAAGAAAGATTTTGATAAGATTGATGAGCATATAATCAAGATACGAAATGTTGAGATTAAAAGACCAAACTAGCGAATCTCGAGCTTATTAAACGAATGAACATTTAATTTATTATTCAAATGATACTGAGGCTAATAAATATCAATAATGATATGATTAACAGATTGAGAGCAACTGAGCCAGAGCCAGAAAGTGCAGATAACCAGTAACAGTGAGTTGTAGATTTCATTTTAACTGCATATTATGTGAATTGAGACTTTTGTTGCATGATTCTGATTTATTGATATTCTGATCTTGAGCTTATTGAAATATTGTCATAGTATATTTACTATGATTTGTTGAACTGAGTATTTCTTCTTCTAGATTCGATTCTTTGACGAGTCACTTGATTGTTAAGCTTAACACCATCACTATTGCTCAGTGTTGGGTTAATGTTAGGCTTATGATGTGCTGATTTACGTGATGAAAGCACAGAGGGTAGCTAGAGCTGAGCATTCCGATGATATCCATATAGAGCTTTTACTGGTAGCTAGCCCAGTACGTGGCTGATCCCCACTAATGATGCGTGTGTATGGATTTATCATCATCCGAGCATTCCTTATGAATTTGTCTAAAAGTCTCAAGAGCAACAACAGTTTTATAACTGGGAGCTGAGCAAAGTCGCGCATCAAAAGAGCATAATTGGCCAATGTCCCTTCGAGATTGAGCTGTGCATGAGCCTAGTGCAGTGCATATAGAGCTGAGCCGTGCATGAGCCGAGTGCAGTGCATGTGCTTCCGCATTCATAATTGCATGTTAAATGTGAAATTCTACATTCTCACTAAGCAAATAAGCTTACCCGTTGTTGCATTATTTTTTTTCAGGTAAAGGCAAAGGATTGGCTGGACCTAGTTCGTAGGTCAGGACTTTGAAAGAGCTTGAAGTGCATTAGAACCTGTTCCAATACCTTGGTACTTGATTGAAGATTTAGCTTTGGGGTTTGGGCTAGTTTACATTTGTGCTTTGATGTAATAGTTTAGATGTTTGTACCTTGCTACTTAAATTTGTCTCTGTTTATAATTTAACTTTATTTCCGCACTGTTAATTTTATCTTAGTTTCATGATTGATATTGCGTTGCTACTGGGCCTAGACTTGAGACCTTTGAGAAATCAGAGGGTCTCACACCTGAATATATTTGGACTGATTGATAAAAATTCCATCAGTCAGTTGTTTAACTTGTAAACCTAAGAAAAAATTTATTTCTCCCATCACGCTCATTTTAAATTTCTGGGACACTAAGAAGCCAATTTCTTGCAAAATTCTGGATTTGTAGACCCGAATATTATATCATCTACATATATTTGAATTACTATAATATCTGGCCCCTGACGTTTTATAAACAAGGTAGTATCCACTGCACCTTTGTCAATCCACATTTCAACAAGTATGTTGAAAGTGCATCATACCAAGCACGAGGTGCTTGTTTAAAGCCATACAGGGATTTATCTAATATATATACATGATCAGGCTTCAAAGGATCAGTAAACCCTTCAGGCTGATATGCATACACTTCATCTATTAGTTCCCCGTTTAAAAACACAGTTTTTACATCCATTTGGTAAACTGTACAGTTTTCATATGCAGCAAACGCCAAAAACATCCTAATTGCTTCTATTCTGGCAACTGGAGCGAAAATTTCATCGTAATCGATCCCTTCTAGTTGATTGTATCCTTTGGCAACGAGGCGAGCCTTGTTACGAATGATGACACCATGTTCATCCTTCTTATTCTTGAAATCCACTTCATGCCAATGATTGATTTATCTTTTGGTCGCTCCACCAATCTCCAGACCTTCAACCTTTCGAACTGATTCAGCTCTTCTTGCATTGCCACAATCCAATCAGCATCCAGAAGAGCTTCTTTAACATTCTTTGGCTCAATTTTGCTCAGGAAGTTTGAAAATAAACACTCGTTTATGGTTGCTCTTCTGGTTTACACTGATGCAGAAGGATCACCTATGATATTTTCATATGGGTGATTTCTTGTCCACTTAAAGGTATGTGGATACGGTTGAATTTGGTCTTGATTGGGGTTTAAGTCTATATAGGGAATTCGGGGGGTTAGCTTCTGATGTTGATTGTATATTATCTGAGATAGGGGTTTCTGAGTTTTCAGATGGTAAGGGGGTTTCAAAAGATACTGGATGTTGAATGGGTTGTACACTATCAGTAGGTAAGTGCACGTCTGTCGTTGAAGCCTCTCCAGTTTCTTCTGAAATGGGTTGATGAGAATAGTCTGAGA
This sequence comes from Centrapalus pauciflorus, assembly GCA_020465985.1. Classification (NCBI taxonomy): domain Eukaryota; kingdom Viridiplantae; phylum Streptophyta; class Magnoliopsida; order Asterales; family Asteraceae; genus Centrapalus; species Centrapalus pauciflorus. The sequence continues at coordinate 10,604 of JAANYP010001959.1, read as the reverse complement.
CTACGACTGGATCTTCAGTAATCCTGTCAGGCACCAAATTTGAAACATTAGTTTTGGGCTTTTCAAAGTAGTTTTCATAGAAATTCTCGAACAGTTTATTTAAATTAGAATTATCTGCACTCTGTTCAGTTGACTTCATAGAAGTCTGCTTGTTATGATCGGGTCCTGAACTAGTATGTTTAGAAGCCATTACTACGCCTCATCAAATTTTACATTCAAGCTTTCATTGACTGTGTTGGCCCGCTTATTGTAGACTCGGAAAGCTACAGACTCTTTCAAATAACCAATGAAGATACCTTCATCAGCTTTTTGACTAAATTTTCCCAAATTGTCTTTGTCATTTAATATTAAGCACATGCATCCAAAGACATGGAAAAACTTGACATTAGGTACACGTTTGTTTATTAATGCGTACGGACTCTTTCCGAATCTTTTGTTGATTATTGATATGTTCTGCATGAAACAAGTTGTTGCTACAGCTTCAGCCCAAAGGAATAACGGAAGATTGGAATACGCCAGCATAGTTCTTGCAGATTCCACTAGTGTCCGATTTCTTCATTCAACGACACCATTTTGTTGTGGAGTACGAGCTGCTGAGAATTGATGTGTTATTCCCACAGAATTCAGAAACGATTCGAGAGATTTTTTTCTTAAATTCTGTCCCATTATCTGATCTGAAGATTTGAATTGACTGCTGCAACTTGACTTGAATTCTACGGATGAAGTCTATTATTATCTCGGTAGCATCAGATTTGGAACGCATGAAGAATACACATGTGTATCTGGAGTAGTCATCGACTATTACCAACACATAGTGTTTCTTGTTTATACTCTATACTCTCATTGGTCCACACAAGTCCATATGAAGCAATTCCAATGCTCTCGTTGATGAGTATTCTGTTTTGGACTTGTGAGAAGCTCTAATCATCTTTCCTATTTCACAAGCTGCGCACAACTGTTCTTTTTGAAACCTGAGAGTTGGTAGCCCTTTAACTAACCCACCTTTTGCAAGGTTGGTTAATTCTTTAAAATTTAGATGAGAAAGACGACGATGCCATAGCCAAGAAATTTTAGATGTTGCTTTTGACGTTAAGGACACATCCTTCTTCAGATTGATTGAGGCTAGGTCTATTGAGTACAGATTAGTTTTCCTGTTCCCTGCAAGGATTTCTTTTCCTTCTCCAGATCTTATGCTGCACCGATTTGCTTTGAAGTTGACCTCTAATCCTTTGTCGCAGAGTTGTCCAATGCTGAAGAAGTTGTGACCAAGACCGTCAACGTAGAAGACTTTCTGTATTGTTATCTTATCGTACGCAAAACTCTCATATCCTTTGATCGGACAGAATTGATCATTTCCGAATTGGACCGTCCCACAGAACTTATCAACAAAGTTAGTGAGTTTTACTCTCTGTCCGGTCATGTGCTTTGAGCAGCCGGAGTCAAGGTACCACACATGATTTACCTATAAGACGAAATAAAACGTGAGGTACCCACTTATAGTTGGGTAACTTTGGTAAATCATGTGGTTTAATATTTGTCTTCTCATCAGATATTTCTTTTATTTTAGGAACCCACTTTTTAACAGTTCTTTTTGGTATCCATTTTTGTACAGTTCGATGTGGAACTGTTTTTGAAAGTTTTTGCTTTGGAACCTTTTTCTGTTAAAAGATGGATCCTTTTTCTTTGGTAGCCATACAAACTTATCAGATTTAGCATGCATTGATTTACAAGAAACAGAAATTAAAGCAGTCTGAGAGTATTTAGTACAAGATTTATCAGTAAATTTATTACTAAAGACAGATTTTTCAAATTGCCTATTCCTATCTGTAACAACAGTCTCCTTCACTCTCCACTCTTGTTTTATACCCTTGTATTTCTTTTCTTTCTGCTTCTTTCTCCATTCTTGCTTTAGAGAACCTTTCACAATAAAATCTGACATACAAGAAACATGAGAATTAGTGATTTTAGAAACTTGTTTCTTCTGTAAAGGTCTCTTACCTTTTGAATTTTGGACCTTGAGTGCAATAGAGTGCTTTGTGGAAGATGAATCACCTTTTTCATAAGTAGGAGTTATAAAAGTAACTTTTGTTTTCTCCTTTTTCAGTTGTAAACTTTGTGATTGTTCTGATGATTCCTTTGAATCTGTAGATATTCTTTGCAGAATTCTAACAGGTTCTTTAAGGTCATCAGTTTGTTTGTTGTGTAAAGGTTTTAGAAACTCATCTATTTTAACAAACATTTCTTCCAATGAGTTAAAATCATAGTTCATATACAGATCAAAGTCCTTTTTAGAATTAATAGAATCAAGTGGAATTGAAGGTGGTTGATCTGATTTTGATTTGTTCTCAGGCTGTTCTTGCAACTTTTGTTCCAGAAAAATTTAAGTTCAGCCTTAAGATTTTGATTTCTGTCTCAAAAGTTTTGATTTTCAATTCAAGATCAGAGTTCATCTTTTCAAGAATTGAAGCTGGTAAATATAACTTTTGAGAATGAGTAGTTGTTTCAGATAAATCCTTCTCAGAATATGTCTAAATATACTCCTCTTTAATGCAAGTATTTTGATTAGATTCATTTATTCTGTTATAATCAACAGAATTTTGCATTTTATCAGATCTTAGCCTTTTTGAATCTTCACTTGATTCTATCTCATCTGATGCTTTCATAAATGTCATTTGTAATGCTAAATTCATATATCTGACATCATATAAAGTAGGTGAATTTGAAATAGCCTTTGTCAGATATTTAGGATTATTCCAACCTATACCAGATTTAGAATTATAAAATTCAGTATCTTTAGGTTGATTTAAATATATTGTTTGATCTGTTTGACCTCATTTGATAAACTCATCTTCCAATGTTTTTATTTTCTCATAAAGTTTTGTTCTTTCTTCAAAAATGGCATGATATTTTACAGAATAACTTGAAGCCTCTAATTCAGCCAAATTCAGTTTTTCTTTTAAGTCAGATATATTGTTATTCAGTTCTTGAAGTTTACATTGAAGATCATTTGTTTTATCCTGTAAATCTGATACAACTCGTAGTGCTAAAGCCTTATCCTTGGAAAAATCCAATACTAACGCATGTTCTTGATTTAGCTTGTTTTCCAAGGAATGAGCATTTTTCTTTTCGGCTTTTAAAGATTTTTCAAATTTCTTTAGCATGAAAGCCATTTGTGTTAGTTTTTGTTCAAGCAAACAGGAATCATCATTTTCAGATTCAGAGTTAGATTGTACCTCAGGTGTCTCTGAGCTCTTTGATTTGTCTGAATCTGATTCATCGCTTTCTCTTTCTTTGCTGCAGCCAGCATCTCCTGTTGCCATCATCGCTATTTCTTCAGTTAGTTCCTCATCAGACTCTTCCTTTTCTTCATTCTCTTCATCCGTCAACCCTACCCATACTTCATCTTCTGCAAGCATTGCTGACTCACTCAGTTCTGAATCGTTAAAAACCTCTGACTTTAAGCAGATATGTGCATCTTCATCTAAGATGTCTTAATCCTCAGATAGTTGCAGCCAATGATCATCCTCAGCCATTAGAGCTTTGCCAGCTTCTTTTTCTTTTGCTAGAAGTGCCTTCCTTGTGTAGTATTCCGATTTTTTGACTACAGGCATTCTGCACTCTCGGGCATAGTGTCCTGGCTTGCCACAGTTGTAGCATTTTTGCTCTGTATCTTTCTAAGCTGATTTTTCAGATTTGTCATATTTATCAGCTTTCTTTCCACTGCTTTCACCAGACTTGTCATATTTCTCCTTCTTATCAAACTTTCGTGAGCCAGTCTTGTATCTCATCTTGTTATTGGTGGGTTTTCGGTAGAACTTTTTCTGAAATGCCTTAGTGAGTAAGGCCATTTGTTTATTCATTTCTTCTATTTCAGAGTCAGCTGAAGAATCTGATGAGTCTGATTCAGAAGAACTGCTGCTTATGACCACACGTTTTTCGTTCTTTAGCTTATACTTGTATTTCTTGTCTGCTAATAATGCTAAAGGATCAACAATATCTTTTTCTGCTTTCTTCTTTCCAGACATTTTCCTTAAAACAACTTCTTGATAGTTGTTAAGGTTCTCAAAGACCATACGGAAATCCATTTCCTCAATGTCTTTTGTCTGTTGAATGATCATTGCGTACTTTTCCCATTCTGGGTTAAGTACGTTCAGAAATTTAGTGTTGATGTCTAAGTTCGACTTAGTGACATCGTTCCTCTTCATCTCACTTACTAAGCTGACAAACCTCAAGTACGTGTTCTCTAGCAAATCCCCCTCTCTTGCTCTGAAATTCTCGAATGTCATTAAGTTATTCCTTGCTCTGTTTGTAGCTGTCCTGTCTGATCCCCTCATCAGCTTACACACCTCATCCCAGATGGATTTGGCTATTTTAGTGTTTGTCAGACAGGTGTAGATATCATTGGGGATGGATATCAGTAACAACTTTCTTGCTGTATTGTCCCTCAATTTTCTCCGCTTCTGTGCCTCTGTTAGGTTTGTTACCTCAACAATTTTTTCCGGTATTGGAGGGTTGTCGTTGGGTACAGTAGGAATAGTTTCCAGGAACACCGCTGGTCCGTCAGTTAGTGACTTTAACATTTTATCTGATAGATCGTGGAAACTGATAAACTCCAGAATTCTTTCCCTCCATTGTACATATTCTCCCCGGTAGAGAATTAGAGGTTTTGTTTCTGACCCCATTGCAAGTGCGTCTTTGGACATGATGATTGACTGATAGGAATCTTCCAAGATCGAATGATATTTTGACTGAATTGGAAAAGTTGATCAACTGAATGAAAGTTGATCAAACTTGAAAGAGTATGTATTCAAACTCGATTAAAGAAGATGAAAAACTCAAATAATGAACTGATCAACTCGAACTATGAATGTGCAAAACTCGAACAAAGAAGTACTCAACTCGAATCTAGAAAAATCAACTCAGTTAGAATAATGCAACTCGAATTGGTCTTCTGTACAACTCGAATCAAATGGGATTCAACTCGATTAACACAATGGTCAACTCGAATAAAAAGGGAGTCAACTCGAATCAACTATCAAGAACCTCGAATTAAAATTGAAAAAATCACTTGTTTTCTAAAAACTCGATTGACACCTGTTTCCAACTCGAATAGAATATGTGTCAACACGACTGGAATTCAAGTCAACTCGAATAAGTTTCAAGTTAACTCGAATACACCTCAAGTCAACTCGAATGAAAATTTAAGTCAACTCAACTATTTCTGAAATCAACTCGATTGAATCTTAAGATCAACTCGATTATCAAGTCTTTCCAAACGATTAATAAGTGCAGTCAAATCGAGTAACAAGTGTTGTCAACTCGATTGACACTTGAACATTGTTTTAATCGAGTTTTCTGAGTTTTTAAAAATTTCAAGTCTGGAAATCAATTAATTTTGTAAAAATGCCTTAATTGATCCCATTTTGATATCGAATGTGAGGTTTTTGATTTCAAACACTTTGTCTGAAAGAACTTTGTTTAAAACCAGATTAAAACCCTTGTTTTTCAATAAAACAGTGAAGAACACGAGTATTTTCTAATTTTCTGAAAAATCAATGGATCTTTTTGTGTGTTTGGAAATTCGAAACAAGTTTATGATCAATGCAATTGATTACCAATCACCTTCCTTCGATCCAAGAATCAAGAACAACAATCAACAGGATTAAAACCCTGGTTGATTTTTCAATTTTCTGAAAAAATGATAAAACAGTTGCGGTTTTGACTATTTTCAATCAAAAAATCTAACTAAAGCTCTAATACCAATTGTGATTCCTAATATATCAATCAACAATCAATTATAAACAATAAAGAACAAGATCAGAAGCACTAACCAAATGATTTTATTAAGAACAAAAGATTAAATAGATGAATAATAGAGAAACTTGTATTGTAGCCCTAATTGTCGTCCAAGATTTTCGTGCAAAAATGTAATTACAAAAGGTCAGATCTACTACTTTTACAAAGTCAAAAATACTATTTATATTCTAAATACAACTTTGTCCTATTTACATTTTATACCCTAGACTTATTTATTTCATCAACAAAATAAGTTCCAACACTTTTCGACATTGTAATTAGATTTAATTTTATATAGAAATATTGTATCGTTATAACAATTTTTATTAGGTGATCAATCAATTAATTTTTTTTGTGTCAAGTTATTTGTGACACCCTTGCCCCAACAACCACCAATTACAATACACCCAGGATTAATCATCAACATGCAATAACATAATGATCTGATAACCTAAATTAAGTGCGGAAGCATTAAAACATAAATAAAGTGGTGCAACAAGTGTTAAACACCCTACGGTGCTATCAGGTACCAAGTCTAGGTCTACACACCCATACATTTATTACAATCATCCAGAATATATTACAACATTTGTCCCACAATATAATTACCGATTAAATAGCAGATATCTTCCAAATCTTCCAAATCGACCTAACTAGAAGGTCCAGCCGTAGATTTTCCTTTGCCTGTAAAAATACAACAACTAAAACGTAAGCGGATGCTTAGTGAATACAAAGATTGCGCATATTATAAATATTTATGAAGCCCAAGAGTAACCCCGACGACAAACGTCGTATACTCTCTTCGTACACCTAGTACGGACCAGAGCCGCAGCCCCTTCGAGCCCAAGGCTCGGCATTTACACATACCATCTGAGACAAACGAACGATCGGGGATGACATACTGCCTACCGGACCTGGAGGGATCAGCTCCAGCGTCATATAGCGCAGTAACATCAGAGTAATCGATGCGAAATCTACTGTACTCACAGTGGGTGCGTAATTATCTTTAACCAATTTTATTTCTCTTCGGGCTTTCAACCGGATTCCACCAAGTACCCCACTGTGGGTTAAACAACACCACAAGGGACCTGTCATATTAATTACAACAATTTCCTCATATCATTAACCGTTTAACTCATAAAAAATCAAGTCTCGTAAGTTTTGCAACGTTTTCCCCCATTTCGGGTACATGTCTAAATTCGAACTATAACTAAAGTTTAAACCCATTTCATGATCATACATTGTCCTTTGAATAACTCTTGCCATTTTATGTGTTGTTTATAAGTTCCATTCAAAATACCCAAGTTTAGAGAGTATATTTCTCAATTTTAGGCATTAAACTCGAATTTAATGGGTTAGATTCGAAATTAATCATCAGATTCGAACCCAACCATCAGATTCGAACCATACTTCGAATCTAATGTCAGATTCGAACTGGTCCTTCGAGTCTATCATCAGATTCGAACCCCCCCTTAGAATCTGATGGTACACCTTCGAATCTAGCACCAAACTCGAGTATGTTCTTACATTTCGATTCTGTTCTTGACATATTCGAGTCTGTTCATCATTTCAACTTAAATCCTTCATTTCTAAGGCCTAAAATCAGTGTTATATCATGTATGATGCATATATTCGATTCTACTATGCATATAATATCATAATCCAGCAACATTTTAAGCAAAACAAACTTAAATTTGCATAAAATGATAGATTCGAATTCTTAGTTACTTTAAAGCCGAAACCATAAACTAAAAAGGTTCGATTCTTACCTCAATTCGTATGAAATCAAGAATCCGTTTGTAGATTGTTGTTGTACTCCTCGATATCTTTCCGATGACGTATAATTCTCGAAAATCCGACGGTCGGTTTGTGATTTATCTTAGAGAGATGTAGAGAGAAAATTTCTAGAGAGATAGAGTAGAGAGAGAGTGTAAACTAGAAAATGAAGCCTATTGCCCTTTATATACTACTTTCGTCATTTTGCACATTTCACCACTCGACTTAACCGGTTTCATAAAATACTGATTTAATCTTAGATATATCATAAATAGCTTTTAAATTCATAATAATCCACAAAATTGATTCTGAATTCAATTTTCTCAAAATAGCAACAAACTTTGCTAAATATCCAATATGCATAATAATCGCCCAAATTCAACTTAAATACATAACTTTCCACCTAATTAATCAAAATACATCAAAATAAGTCCGAGGATGTTACTGCATGGGCTCCACCACGCTCAACTTCGTCCTCGAAGTTACTCGGACTCAAACAACTTCGGATACTTTCTTAACATTTCTGACTTAGCTTCCCACGTATGATTTGCTCCTTTATGATGCTTCCAGCGTATAAGCACCATTTCTATCTCTTTGCTCCTTAATTTCTTCAACTTAGTATCCAGTACACACTCCGGCTCTTCAACATACCGGAGCCTTTCATCAACTTGTAGTTCAGTATGGTCGGCCCAATCCTCGTTTCCAGTGTTAAACGATTTTCGAAGATTCCCAACGTGAAATACTGGATGTACGCCCGACATCCCTTCAGGCAATTCTAATCGATATGACTGATTTCCAACTTTTTCAACAATCTTAAAGGGTCCGACAAATCTCGGAGCCAATTTGCCCCTCTTAACAAAACGAGTAACACCCCTCATGGGTGATACTTTCAAATAGACCCAGTCATTCACTTCAAAATTGATCGGCTTGTGCCTCCGATCATAGTAGCTTTTCTGACGATCCTGGGCCGCCTTCATGTTCTGCCTAATCAACTGTATCTTCTCGTTTGTTTCCTGAAGCAAGGCCGGCCCAGCGATTGGTGTTTCACCCGTTTCTCTCCAACATGTAGGAGTCCTACATTTCCTTCCATACAAGGCCTCGAACGGAGCTTTCTTGATCGTAGCGTGGTAACTGTTGTTATACGAAAATTCTATGAGTGGCAGATGATCGTCCCAATTGCCACCGAGATCTAACACACACGATCTCATCATGTCTTCAAGCGTTAAGATGGTCCGCTCACTCTGACCATCAGTTTGCGGGCGGTAAGCTGTACTCATTGCTATCCTTGTCCCTAACCCTTCTTGCAAAGCCGACCAAAAATTTGAAGTAAACCGGCTGTCCCGGTCCGATACTATGGACTTAGGCACTCCATGCCTAGAAACAATCTCGTCCATATATTTTTAGCCAACTTTTCTAAAAGTAACTTTCTCTTATCGGTATAAAATGTGCGGACTTAGTTAATCTATCGACTATCACCCAAACTGCATCATGTTGACGCCTAGTCTTCGGCAGTTTTGTAACAAAATCCATAGTAATGTGCTCCCACTTCCATTCCGGAATGGGAAGCGGTTGCAGACTGCCATAAGGTTGCTGATGCTCGGCCTTTACCAACCGACAAGTTCGGCATCTTTCTACATATTGTCCTATGTCCCTCTTCAATCCCGGCCACCAAAAGTCTGCCTTTAAGTCGTTGTACATCTTTGTGCTCCCGGGATGTACAGAAAACTTAGATTGATGTGCCTCCTCAACGATCACATTTCTCATACCACCATATTTCGGCACCCAAATTCTTCCATAAATTCCTTTCAATCCCGACTCCCTTGTTTCCATGTTCTTAACTTGTACTTTAATATCCTCAGCACCAATATTTTCATCTTTCAAGGCTTCTTCCTGAGCGGCCTTGACATCATCAATTATCGTGGAGGTCAGCATTGTAGACGTCATCATATAACAGAAATCTTTAGCGTACGCTTTCCGGCTCAAGGCATCGGCTACTACATTAGCCTTCCCGGGGTGATAAAGGATTTCACAATCATAATCCTTTATTAACTCCATTGATCGTCTCTGCCTCATATTGAGCTCCTTCTGACTGAAAATATATTTCAAACTCTTATGGTCCGTGTATAATTGGCACTTAGTCCCGTAAAGATAATGCCTCCATAACTTCAATGCGAATGTTACCGTAGTTAACTCGAGATCATGAGTCGAATAATTCTTCTCATGCTGCTTCAACTGTCTTGAAGCATACGCTATAACCTTCCCACGCTGCATCAATACAGCACCTAATCCCAACCTTGAAGCATCGGTATACACCACGAAGTCCTCATTACCTTCCGGTAAAGCAAGTATCGGTGCTTCACTCAAAGTTTTCTTCAAAACTTCAAACGCCTCTTGTTGCACAGTTTCCCATATAAACGGTGCATTCTTCTTCGTTAAAGCAGTCAAAGGAACTGCAACCTTAGAAAAATCTTTGATAAATCTCCGATAGTATCCTGCCAACCCCAGGAAACTTCTAACCTCAGTAGCCGAACACGGCGGCTCCCAGTTCTTTATTGCTTCAACCTTAGCCGGATCTACCGAAATCCCGGCTCCAGATATAACATGTCCTAAAAACTGTATCTGTTGTAGCCAAAACTCGCACTTTGAGAACTTGGCGTACAACCTTTCTTTTCTTAACAACTCCAACAGTTCTCTCAGATGTTCAGCATGTTCTGCTTCAGACTTAGAATATACCAGTATATCATCAATAAACACTATCACCGACTTATCCAACATCGGTCTACAAACCCTATTCATCAAGTCCATAAAGACAGCCGGGGCATTGGTTAACCCAAAAGGCATAACCAAGAACTCGTAATGCCCATAACGTGTCCTAAATGCTGTCTTAGGCACATCCTCTTCTCGAACTTTCAGCTGATGGTACCCCGATCTCAGATCAATCTTGGAAAATACACTAGCGCCATGTAACTGATCAAACAAGTCGTCTATCCTCGGCAGAGGATACTTGTTCTTAATCGTAAATTTATTCAGCT
>JAANYP010001958.1:0-13502 GCA_020465985.1 Centrapalus pauciflorus | reverse complement strand
CAGTGGATCTCACTAAGTTTAAAAAGACACAAACAGTATTTAGTTATGTTAATGCACATGGACAACCCAAAACCAGCTTGGTTTGGGTTTACTCCACTACTAACTAAGCTTTTATTTGTGCAGGGCAACGACAGGAACCAACATAAGACAATATGGCATGTGGATAGTGGCTGCTCTAGACACATGACAGGCAATTCTGAGTGCTTGTCAAATTTCATAAGCTTTGAAGGCGGATATGTTGCATTTGGTGGAAACTCCAAGGAGGTAAGGTAACAGGTAAAGGTATTGTCAAAGCAGGTAACATGATCTTTAATGATAATGTATGTTGAACAGTTGAAGCATAATTTGTTGAGTGTGTCACAAGTATGTGACAAAAGGAACGTTGTTCTGTTCACAAAATCTAAATGCATTGTCCTATCCAAAGATTTTAAATAACTTGAAAATCTTATTTTACTAAGAACACCAAGAAAAGACAATGTATACTGTTTGGACACTGAAAAATTATTCAAGGCAAATACTTTAAGCTGTTTAATATCTGAAGCATCATCTTATGAGTCTGCACTTTGGCACAGAAGGATGTGTCATATGAACTTCAAATCTATGAATACCTAAAATAAATTGGTACGAGGTTTACCACAAAAGGAGTTCATATGTGATGATCATTGTGTAGCCTGTCTCAAAGGCAAGCAACACAAAACTTCTCATAAGGCCAAAGAAGTAAATTCAATCTCTACTACTCTTCATCTCCTTCATATGGATCTCTTTGGTCCAACTTCTATTTTGAGTTTGAATAAAAGAGCCTACTGTTTAGTTATTGTTGATGATTTCACCAGATTTACATGGGTTTATTTACTTAGGACTAAGGATGAGACTGCTAAGTCAGTTAAATCCTTTATTCAAAAAATTGAAAGCAAGTCTAACTTAAAAGTAAAGGTGATCAGGTCAGACATTCGAACTGAGTTTAAAAATCATGATCTAAACAGTTTCAGTGAGTCAAAAGGAATTGCAAAACTAACAGTGCACCAAGAACACCACAACGAAATGGAGTAGCTGAAAGGAAGAATAGATAATTAATAGAGGCTGCTAGAACCATGTTAGCTGATTCCAAATTGCCAATGACTTTCTAGGCAGAGGCAGTTAATATAGCCTGTTATGTTCTAAATAGGGTCCAAGTACTCCAGTCACAAGGGAAAACTCCATATGAGTTGTTCCATCATAGGATTCCCCTAGTTACCTTCCTAAAACCATTTGGTTGTCCATGCACTATCCTGTATACTAAAACTCACTTAGGTAAGTTTGAAAGCAAGTCTGAGGAAGGATTCTTTGTAGGATACTCCACACAGAGCAAAGCCTATAGAGTCTATAACAATGTATCTAAAACCATTGAAGAAAGTGCAAATGTTGAGTTTAATGAAAATACTGCAAATGTCAAAGGCACTGGTCCTGATTGGTTATTTGATTTAGATTCACTAACAAAATCTCTAAGTTTTGATGAGTATTCTGCATGAGCAGTTGGACACAATGTTCAAACTGGTAACATAAACTCTCATGCTGCTAGTGCAAATTCTCATGCTGCCAGCACAAGAGTTCAGACTGTTGGCACAAAGACTCATACTGTTGAAGATTCTGATAGATGGGATGAGTACACTATTCTACCACTTCTTTCCTGTGACCCACCTGGAGTCCTGATTAACCAACAAGACAGAGGTACAGAGTTTGAGGTGCCAATCCCAAGTCCTGAAGTAACAGCTCCAACTAATAGGGAATCAGTCTCATCTCCAGATCAACCTGTTACTGAAGCAGAATCATCAAGTGCAGAAGGTGATGACACCAACCTGGGAAGATCAATGCAGATAGAAAGTGAACCTACACTCAGGGTTCACAAATATCATCCTATTAACCAGATCATGGGAGACCCACGCACACCTGTGCAGACAAGGAATATGATCCACAAGGAAACAACTGTTTCTGAAGAAGCAGTTCCTGAGTTCAGTCTAGCTGCCTTTGAACATGCATGTTTTATGTCACAACTAGAACCAAAGAATGCATCTGAGGCTCTAAAGGATCCATCTTGGATTGAGGTGATGCAAGAAGAGCTACTGCAATTCAAGATTCAGAATGTGTGGCAACTGGTTGATTTACCTAAAGGAAAAAGGGCAATTGGTACAAGATGGGTTTTCAGGAATAAAAAGGATGAAAGAGGTATAGTGATCAAGAACAAAGCAAGGCTAGTAGCTCAAGGTTACACTCAAGAAGAAGGAATAGACTATGATGATGTCTTTGCCCCAGTAGCAAGGATTGAAGCCATCAGACTGTTCCTAGCCTATGCAAGCTACAAAGGGTTCAAGGTGTATCAAATGGATGTAAAATCTGCATTCCTATATGGTACAATTGATGAAGAGATATATGTGTGTCAACCACCTAGGTTTGAGGACTACAAGTATCCTGACAGAGTTTACAAGTTAGATAACGCACTTTATGGGTTACACCAAGCTCCTAGAGCATGGTATGACACTCTGTCTTCCTAATTACTTCAGAATGGATTCAAGAGAGGCACTCTAGAAAAGACATTGTTCACAAAGTCTATCAAATCAGAGATCCTTCTTGTTCAAATCTATGTTGATGACATCATCTTTGGATCAACTAATAACCTACTTTGCAGGGAATTTGAGACCTTGATGCACAAAAAGTTTCAAATGAGTTCAATGGGAGAACTAACTTTCTTTCTAGGACTGCAAGTTAAGCAGAAGCCCACTGGCGTCTTCATCAGTGAGTCTAAGTATGTGAATGACATTATGGAGAAGTTTGGATACAAGGACACCAAAGTTGCAAGCACACCAATGGACACTCATAAGCAGCTTGATGCAGATAAAGAAGGAGTTGATGTGGATATTCATTTGTACCGATCTATGATAGGTTCACTGATGTATCTCACATCTTCTAGACCAGATATAATATTTGTTGTTTGTGTTTGTGCCAGGTTCCAATGTGTCCCAAAGGACTCACATCTGTTTGTTGTTAAGAGAATCTTTATATATCTAAAAGGCCAACCAAAATTAGGCCTATGGTATCTAAGGATTCTCCTCTTGAATTAACAACATAATCTGACAGTGACTAAGGAGGTTGCAATATAGAAAGGAAGTCATCAACTGGAGGATGTCAATATCTAGGAGCAAGACTAGTCTCTTGGCAATGCAAGAAGCAAACCACTGAACTTCATCCACTGAGGCAGAATATGTTGTAGCTGCTAGCTGTTGCTCTCAGGTTATGTGGATTCAGAACCAACTAAGAGACTATGGTATGAACTTTCTATATACTCCTATTTATATTAACAATTCATGTGCAATCAGTATTGTACAAAATCCAGTAAAGTTTCCCAAAACCAAGCACATAGATATTAGATTTCATTTTGTAAGGGATTGTAATGAAAAGAAGTTAATTCAAGTTATCAAAATTCATACTGATGATCAGTTAGCAGATACTTTTTGTTAGATTTATTATTTCGATCCTAGGAGTTATTTTGTAACATTTATTTTCATTGTAATTTGTCTTGTATTTATTTCTATGTATTTCATGTCTATGTAAAAGTGTAGGGGCCATTGTTGCCAAGTGTTGTAACTTAATTAAAGGAGCCTATAAAAAGGCTCCTAGGGTTACTTTTGAGAAACACACGGTTGACTACATTTGAAATTCAATTCTCAGCCGCCACTGTTCCACTGTTCCGTCAAGAGTCTTCAAACATTCATCTTGTCTTCTTCTTTATTAAACACATTTATTGAGCATGGTTTCTTCATGTGTTTGATGAGAAAAACGTTAAGGTGCTGAATACATTCGGGATTTCACATTTACAATTGGTATCAGAGCTCAGAGGGGTGGATTTCAACTGATTACTTACGGGTTCTGCTGGGTTGTTCATGTTCTTCGAGTTCTTCAATATTCAACCGGTTAGATCTTCATTTTTCATGGTTTTTCAAGTTTCTTGTGTTATAATGGTTCTATAAACATCACATTATCATTATATACTGATTTTAAACTCATTTACTTCCATATCTTTGTTAAAATCATCAAGAATCGACCATTTTGAAGCTTGAAAATATGGGTTTTTTAAGTGGGTTTTTCATGTGTTCATGCTAGTTTTAAGTGTTTTCTAGGTTGTTTTAAATCACCAAAAGTGTTTAAAATAGTTTATAAATCATTTAGAACTGTTTTTAGGCATTAAAACTGATAAAAATCGAATTCTGTCTTTTCTGCCTTAGAAAAACGTAAAAACCTGTTGTATTTCGGATTACATACTGTAGCATTTCGGACCACATAGGCACCAAATTCGGACCCCACAATCATCCTAATTCGGACCATACTTAGGTGAATTTCGGACACCCCATAAGTCAATTTCGGACCCCAATTCGGTCCAATCCGAACTTCGGACCATCCGAAGTTCAGGAAAGACTTTCCATTTTTTCACTGATTGGGACTTGTTCTTAAATTTTTTAATTTCGGACCACACCATTTCGGACCATCCGAATTCGGTCCTTCCTCTGTCCCTATTTCGGAACCATCATATTTCGGCCACTTCACTGTTCATCCGAATTCGGTTCATCCGAATTCGGTCCATTGGTCCATCCGAACTTAGGTCATCCGACTTTGATTCCCCCAAGTACAACTGTTCATCCGAATTAGGACACACATCCGAATTAGGACACTCATCCGAATTAGGACCCTCATCCGGATTACTATTCATCCGAAATTGACCCATCCGAAGTCTAGTCATCCAAAATCAACCCATCCGACTCACTATTCATCCGAAATCACTCCATCCGAATTCGGTTACTCCATCCGAATCACTGTTCATCCGAACTCAAGCATCCGAATTCAGAACACTCTGGTTTCAGTCCAACCCATCCGTGTTCAGTTTCCACCTCTAAGATCTCCATATTCTTAATCAGCACCAATACTCATAATGTCTCGTGAATGCTCCACATCCGGTTCAGAGTCCAGTGAGGTATATTCCTATTACATTCCTGCACATGTAAATAAATTATTTGTAGATAATGAATGTACACTACACACACAAATACTTGATCTACAAGATAGATTAAAAGCTGAAACTGCAAAGTGTGTACAGGCTGAACATCAAGCTCATATTTTGAAAGAATCATCTGAATTATATCATGCAAAATGGTTAACTAATCATAATGTTATAAAACAGATGTTGATAGAAAAAGTAGATGTTCAGGATAGGAATATATACCTTGAATCTTGCATGGAAACGCTTTCAAAAGAAAAACTCTCTTAAAAAGAAGAAATTTCTGTTCTTACAAAACAATTAGATGTGGTAAATATGGAAAATATAGACAGTTTAGAAAAATACAAAATGATTGAAGAAGAAAGGATAAGTTTGTACGCAAGAATAAAGACCCTTGACGATGCATTTTTGAAAAGGGGTCAAACAGAACAAACTATCCATTTAAATCAGCCCAAAGAAACTAGGTTTTACCATTCTAAACAGGGAATTGGTTTTAAAAATCCTAAATATTTGGAAAAAGCACAAAATGTCTTGCCTGTATTTTATGACATGAATTATATGGGAGCCGGTATTAAATCTTTCTTTTTTGAGTCATCAAAAGAAGTTTTAAACCAAGAAAATGAGAAACGTGTTGCGCGTAAAGATAAAGAAAATTCATTTCATTATGAAGAACTTAACGAGAGTTATTCTTCTAGAGTACCCACTTTAGAGGAAGATCTCTCGTCAACTTATTCAGAAACTGAATTGAACACTGAAACTGAAAAATCAACTCCTCAACTTTATATTCCTGCAAAAGTTCTTCAACAACAAATCATTGTTTTAGAAAAGGAATTGAAGTCATCTCAAGAGAAAGCACTTGATCTTCAAGATGCTCTTCTTAAGAGAGAAGAAGAATTGATAAATCAATCTTTTCAACAAACTGTGGAAGTCACTGTCTACAGAGAAAATTTTGAAATAGTTTCACAACAATTGAAAGATCTTTCAAAACAACAAACACTTTCTCATTCTCTAAAAATTCCATGTATGTCATCAGATAAAGGTAAGGCTACAGCTGAAACTTCTTCTATCTTTGTCAAAGGTGAGTGCTCAAATGCTTTCAAGAATGAAGTTTCTAAAAAGACTCAGATGAAATCCAAGTCTTTTAAGAAACCCTCTCACCACCAAAAAGAAAAGTCTGTCAAGTCTAAATCTTCCATGCTTACTGACTCAAATCGTTTTGTTCCTACAGATCATATAAGGAGAGTCCCAAAAACCACCATGCAGGATTTTACAAGTTTTTTTGTGAAGAAGGCTTTAATGCCAAGTGATTTTGTTACTAGAGATAGGATGTCTGTAATCTCTAAAGACAATTTGTGTAACAAAGCGTGTGACAATGTTTGTAATGATGTACCGAATTCTACTATTCCGTTAAAGTACTCTTTCAAGGATTTGTTTAATCTATGTCCAACTAAATATAGACGACAGGTTCCTGAAATGAATGCTTTTGTGCCTTATCCTGTTAAACGTATTCGGAAAAAGAAAACTAAAAATAGTGCATCATCGGCCACAAACAAAGTTGAGACATGTCCGTTGCCAAGGCCCAAAACCAAAGCAACGGTCAAGAAGGTCTCAACAAGACAAAAACCGAAGGCAATTTCAGCGCCTAAGGTTCCAAAACCCAATAAATCCAATCTTCAATGGATTCCAAAGGGTTGTGCATCTGGACCACACACAAATGCTAGTTGGGTTTCTAAATCTGTACACGTGCCATATAAATCTGGAAATCCTAACAAAAAGGGACCATATTGAGGTGGGTACCCAAGGTTGTGTGATCTTAATGCAGATGGTTCTTGGTTACTTCTGATCAAGACCCGTGCTTCAAAGAAATGGCTTCTAGTTACCTTAGACTAGGACCCGTTCTTTTGCTTGTCGGTTGTGCTTAAACCGACACGGTTGGCTTCTGTGCACACAGCCCAGGACCCGGTCTTAACTCATCATGTTTTCTGAACATCTCGGTTCAGAACACGGTTTGATTGTGAATTAAAAATGGATGTGTTTGAATGCATATAGTTTTTCATTATATGAATTTATGTGTTTTTCAGGCTAAGTCCATTTGGTATATGGATTCGGGTTGCTCCAAGCACATGACAGGAAGAAGAGAATTGCTGTCCAACGTTGTTGAACAGTATTGCGGAACTGTGAAATTCGGGAACAACCATCAGGCTCAAATAAAAGGATACGGGGACTTAGTTCTAAATAATCTGGTCATCAAGGACGTTGACTATGTTGAGGGGTTATCTCATAATCTTTTTAGCATAGGACAGCTCTGTGACAAAGGACTAGAAGTAACATTTAGGGCTAAGAACTGCAGTGTTAAGAACACGGATGGAAAAGAAATCTTGACTGGTTCCCGAAAATCTAACCTTTACACCATTGACGTATCTAAGCTTGTAGTAAAGGATAACATTTGTCTACTATCAAAAGCCTCGTCAAAAGACTCTTGGTTGTGGCATCGAAGATTATCCCATTTGAATTTTGATAACATCAACAAGCTGGCTGCGAAGCAATTGGTCAAAGGACTTCCTGAGTTACGCTATGAAAAGGACCATCTGTGTGGAGCATGTGAGAAAGGAAAAATGAAACGATCATCTCACAAACCAAAGCCCGAACCATCAACAAAAAGAGTTTTGGAGTTACTTCATATGGATTTATGCGGACCGATGAGAACACAAAGCATAAATGGAAAACGATATGTGTTGGTTATCGTTGATGATTATTCTCGATATACCTGGGTAAGGTTCTTGCGTTCCAAGGACGAGACAGCTCAAGAAATCATTGATTTTATCAAGAGTGTCGAGACCCAACAGCAGCTGTCAGTACAATCAATCAGATCAGATAACGGCACGGAGTTCAAGAACTCAGTAGTGGAGGGCTTCCTTCGATCCAAAGGGATTCAGCATCAATACTCTGCTGCTCGAACACCTCAACAAAATGGGATCGTGGAAAGGCGTAACCGTACGCTAGTAGAAGCCGCTCGTACAATGCTCACATACTCAAAGCTACCTCCGTTCTTGTGGGCCGAAGCCGTATCAACAGCATGCTATACACAGAATCGCTCCATCATTCATAAGCGCTTTAACAAAACTCCTTACCAACTCTTTTTGAATAAAGTACCATTTATCAAGTACTTACGTGTATTTGGTTGCAGGTGCTATGTGCTGAATGACAGAGACAACCTCGGGAAATTTAACGAAAAGGCGGATGAAGCGATCTTCATTGGATACTCATCCAATTCGAAGGCGTATCGCGCATTCAATACCCGAACCAGAACAGTCAATGAAAGTGTACACGTCACATTTGATGAGTTGGCTGAACTGGCACCCGAAGTTGATCAATCAGGACCACGCATTACTCAAATGCCTGGAGACTCTTCGAATAACCCCATTTCTTTTTCTTCTTCTGATTTGGTTAATTTATTTGATCCTTTTTATGTTGAATTTTTCGGTCCTAACGCTAGTGTGTCTAATGTTGTTAATAATGTAGGTAATCCTTCCAGTTCAACTGCGCCGCAAAGTTTCTCCACTCCCTCTTCATCAACATAGCCTCATCCATCCACATCATCCACCGACACATCCGCAGTTGAATCTACTCCTATAATACCCTCACATGTAATACCAACGATTCTTCCTTCACCTGAACACTCGGAAATTGAACCAGAACCTGTGGTATCATCATTTGAAACCATTGACCATGAATCCTCATCCATTCCCATATTAACCACAGAGGTTCCATCCCGAGCACCCCTTCCACACGAGATCAAATGGACCCGCAGTCACCCAACAGAACAAATCATTGGTGACGTAACAACAGGAGTCCAAACTCGTAGGGCATCTGCTAATGAATGTCTCTACACATCATTCTTGAGTATGATAGAGCCCGCTCGTGTGGATGAAGCCCTGACAGATCCGGATTGGATAGTTGCAATGCAAGAGGAACTCAACCAGTTTGAACAGCTAAGAGTATGGCGGTTAGTTCCCAAGCCAAAAGACCGTACAGTCATCGGAACAAAGTGGATCTTTAAGAACAAACGAGATGAAAACGGCATTGTGATAAGGAACAAAGCAAGACTTGTTGCCAAAGGCTACCGACAACAAGAAGGGATAGATTATGACGAGACCTTCGCTCCAGTTGCACGGATCGAAGCAATCAGAATCTTCTTGGCGTATGCGGCACACAAAGACTTTAAAGTGTACCAAATGGACGTCAAGACTGCCTTTCTAAACGGTGAACTTAACGAGGAAGTGTATGTTGAACAACCACAAGGCTTTGTTGATGCACATAAACCTGACCATGTTTATGTGCTAGATAAGGCCCTCTATGGTTTAAAACAAGCACCTCGAGCATGGTATGATAGTCTTTCGAATTTCCTTATTTCTGCCGGTTTCTATAAAGGTGTGGTGGACACAACTCTGTTCACTAAAAGGGAAGGCCCACATATAATGCTAGTACAGATTTATGTTGACGATATTATATTTGGATCTACTGACAGTAATTTTTGTAAGGATTTTTCAGCCCTAATGGAGTCTCGGTTTGAGATGAGTATGATGGGGAAATGAACTTTTTCCTCGGATTACAAGTCAAACAACTTGAGGATGGGATTTTTGTGAACCAGTCGAAATATACTCTTGACATTCTTAAGAAGTATAAGTTAGACTCTTGCACGAGTATCGCAACTCCCATGGCCTCCAACTGTAAGTTAGACACCGATCCTTCCGGGAAAAGTGTCGATAATACAACTTACAGAGGGATGATAGGATCCTTACTGTACTTGACTGCCAGTAGACCGGATATAGTGTTTTCAACATGTCTTTGTGCTAGATTTCAGGCCGACCCAAAAGAATCACACCTAACTGCGGTAAAACGCATTTTTCGTTATCTTAAGGGTACACCCGAACTTGGTCTATGGTATCCAAAGGGAACCGATTTCGATCTTACCGCGTTTTCAGATGCTGATTTTGCAGGTTGTAGAGTGGACAGAAAAAGCACATCGGGAGGAATACAGTTCTTAGGCGATAGACCGGTGAGTTGGTCTTCCAAAAAGCAGAATTGTGTATCCACATCCACAGCTGAGGCTGAGTATGTAGCAGCTGCAAGCTGTTGCTCTCAAGTGCTGTGGATGAGAACACAATTACGCGATTATGGGTTCTCACTCACCAATATCCCTATTTACTGTGATTCTCGAAGTGCAATTGCCATCTCTTGCAATCCCGTGCAGCACTCTCGAACAAAACACATAGATATCAGGTATCATTTTATTAAAGATCACGTGGAAAAGGGAACCATTGAGTTGTATTTTGTTGGCACGGAATACCAACTAGCGGATATATTTACTAAAGCTTTAGACGAACCTCGTTTTCGGTTTTTAGTATCTCATATCGGCATGTTGAATCCACCTTCCAATTAAATATCAGATATTGTCTTAAATAATTCTATTTCAATCTATCATGATTGAAATTCCTTTATTTTAGAAAATAACTGTTATTTAAATTTAAGGATTATGTCACAAGATTGAATCTCAATCTTTCCTTATCTGCGTATATTTTTAATAATTAATCATCCTGATAAATTGCTGTGTGAATTGTTCATCATGGAGTGGGATGCAAACAATATCCAGGTTTGTCGGTATTTGTAAGGCTTAAAGAAGGGTTGTCGCGTGTAAAATCTGAAAAAGGAAATGGAAAAAGGATCGGTATTTATTTGAGGGGGAGTAGAGTTAGGATTTTTAATTTTATAATTCTATGTTTCTCTTTGTTTCTTTTATAGTTAAAGTTTAAATTTTAGGTTGGTCTTAATTTTTAATTTAATCTTGAGTTTAATTTAATATGTCAGAAAATCACAAAAAGATTTTAATTTTCAAATTTATCAAAAAGCCAAAAATATTTTAGTTTACTTTATTTTATCTTATTTTATTTTTTATTTCAGAAAAATATCATTTTTACTTTGTTTTTGCTCATTTTTGTTTCAAAGAAAATCACAAAAAGATGGAATATTTTTGGCCCATTTTTTAATCCTGTTTCAATTTTTTAAATAAGCCCAAAGTCATCAAGTGTGTGTGTGTGTTGTGAAAAGAAACCGCTGGCCCAAATTCCTTTTTGGGCGCGGATCCCTTTTTGACCCGACCCGACCCGCGCGTCTTATATAATGTGGTCAAACAGTCAATATCTTCCACTTCAAGCTTTCTTCTTCTTCTTCCCTTTCTCTCTCTCTGTCGACGAACAACGCCCATATCCACCATTTCTACCATCTCAAGCTTTTTGATCACCTCTTTCCTTCGATTTTCTTGCATTTTCCATATTCGGCACTTCCAGGTAAACCATTTCTATCTTTATTTTAGTGTTTAACATCATATATTGTGAGTTTGAATTTCATTTTTTAGTTCGTTTTTCTTTTCGGTTTTTCTTTCTTTTAGGTAGTTTAATGTGTTATTTCTTCTTAGTTGTAGTTAGATAAAATGTTCCTTAGGTTATTTCAGTGTAGGATCTGTAATTTCATGCATTTTCAGTAACATTTTAACTGTTCACGTTTACATTTTGCATGAACATTAACTGCACTCATGCAGTTTCGGATGTCCGAATTCGGACCACCACCCGAATTCGGATGTCCGACTTAGAATAATTTCAAAATTTTTCAAAAATTCAAAACTCACTTCGGACCACTGTTGATCCGAATTCGGTTCACTGTTGATCCGAGTTCGGACCATCACATCAGGGTCAAACTTTTTCAAAACATTGAAAAATTGTCTAAGTATGTTCACTCCTATGCATCCGAATTCGGATGATACCCGGATTCGGTCCTCATCCGAATTCCAGGTACCATCCGAAATTGGGACACTTTCATTTCATTGCATGCATTTTCACAAGTCAACATCCGAATTCGGACCATGTTCACACCACATCCGAATTCGGACCACCATCCCATCATATCATGAACTACACTTCGGACCACCATCTGAATTCGATCCCCATGTATCACATCATCCGAATTCGGTCCACATGTATCACAACATCCGAATTCGGTCCAACGCATATCATTCATCCGAATTCGGACCATCCGAATTCCAACACTTAGGATTTTTTTTAAAAATTTTCATGTTTTTCACTTCTGCATTTTCATAATAATCAGAAATTACAAAAATAGTTCCATCCAAGTGCATCATTGATTAGAGTTAGGATCAGTGTTTGAGTGAAACGGTCTCATCTAACATCGGTCTCTTAACGATTGACTTTGGACTTTGTTAGTAGAATTTTATTCTACTAATAAAGACCCGATGTTAAACAGATCAGACAATTTCTATTTCACACTCATCTAGACTTCACATCAATGCATTATCATATCAAGTCTTATGATTCTAACTTTGTTGCACTTTGCAGGATAATGGATCCCGCAATCGTTCTCACCGTACCCCATCCTCCCATTCCAAAACATAATGCTCAGCTACCCGAGGAAGCCATTCTGCCGAGCGCCGAGTTTGTCGAGTTTATCCCCCATAACTGGCAACTCGACGTCTCTATCCTCCCGAAAGAATCCCAAACCCTTGCCTTTGACATTCTCACCCGCCATCCCATATATTATGCCCTTTCCACAGCCATAGCCGTTCCCCAGATTTACCTACAACAATTCTGGAACAGGCTCCAATTCATAACCGACCCCGAACCTCACTTCACCTCCACCATTGACTGCGTTCCAGTCAAAGTCACAACCACAGCCATCCGTCACATCCTTCGTCTTCCCATCCAAGACTATATTCCCTCCATTGACTCGTTCGATCCAAACCCATCCGTCTCAGAAGCCCTATCTGAAATTCAAACCCTAGGGTATGACGGACCCCTTACCAAACCATCCGACTTTCGCACCAAAAACCTTCAGTCCCACTGGAGGATTCTCTTCGATGTGCTCAACAAGTGCCTAACAGCCAAACATTCTGGTCATGACTCAGCATCGGCCCAGGTTTTAGCCATGTTCACTGGCTTTGCCTTCGACCGACACGTGGACTATGCGGCTTTCATCTTTGAAGAATTAAGAAGAGTCCACGTGGAAAGGAGCACGAAGAAAGGACGCAAGTATGTCCCCTATCAACGATTCCTTCAGCTCATCATCCAGTACGCCATGGATCAGGACGAAGACATTCATGAGCGTCCAGAAGCTGATGTCTATCCAACCGTCGCTATCCAGAAATTGACTTTGCCAAAGGGGGCCCCGACGGTACAGGTAATGAAGATTCCATTATCGACTCTGACAAGGTCGAGGGGTACAGATCGGGTAAGGGAATATATGAGAGAAAATTATCCGGATGAGTCTCAGTCTGAATCGACTGAGACTAACCAGTCCGAAGGTGAGCAGCAAGATAGTGAGAACGAGGAAGAAAGGATGGATGTACAACAATCACTGGGTTATGGTGAGAGGGAGGCTGAGAGTGTAAGGGAGGGAGTCGTAGGTGAAA